>BMAO01037098.1:0-20730 GCA_019973975.1 Trichonephila clavata
TTTATTGAATTAAAAATTTTAAGAAAATCTATAACACATAAACAATTAACAAACACCAAACTCTTTTTTAGACGATTTTGAAATAACATGGCTACACAAATTCAACGATTTTTTTTATAAACACGAATATAAAAAAATTTGGGGATTCTTGTCCTTTGATTGATTTGATCGAATTTATGATACTAATAAAGAAATTGATAATGACGAAGTCGAAGGTGAAGTTTATCTATAAACAACTGATTTAATTATAGAGAGCTTGAAATTTGCTACAAGTATGGAATAACATGTTCAGACTCATGATCCTGACATAGAGTGGGCACTAAAATTTCAAAGCAATCATAAGTTGTCTGCAGCATATGAAGAATTATATAAGCAACTTGAAAAACAAAACATCCACTAATAATAGATTTTATAACAATACACAATTAATATAGTAATTTTTAAAGTCAATTTATACTTTGAATGAATGGATAGAAAGCCTTTTATCAATGATTGAAAATTTAAACAAGATATATATATATATATAGAGAGAGAGAGAGAGAGAGGGAGAGATAGAGAGTGAGCGAGAAAGTGGGAGATATAGAGGGAGAGAGAGATGAGAGATAGAGATAGAGAGTGAGGGAGGGAGAGTGGGAGAGATAGAGAAGGAGAGAAGGAGTGGGAACGATAGAGTGAGGGAGAGAGAAGGAGAGAAAGAGTGGGAGAGATAGAGAGTGCGGGAGAAAGAGTGGGAGAGATAGAGAGTGCGGGAGAAAAAGTGGGAGAGATAGAGAGTGAGGGAGATAGAGTGGGAAAGATAGAGTGAGAGAGAGTGGGAGAGATAGAGAGTGAGGGAGAGACAGTGGGAGAGATATAGAGTGAAGGAGAGACAGTGGGAGAGTTAGAGAGTGAGAGAGAGAGAGTGAACTAATAGTAGGAATTGAAAAACGATCATGATTTATCGGCATTGTTGTAACAATGCACACTCAGCTTGGCTAGTTTGGCTGAAAACTGGTTTTCGACGCCAGCTTTTGTCGTTGTTTTAACAGATAGATTGTTACAACAAATGGAGGCGAATCTAAGTTAGCGTCGAAAATAGGTAATTAATTAAATTTAATTAATGAATTAATATTCTAAAAAACCTATATAATAATATCAAGTATTATCCTCTACAAGTTTAAAAAAAATTATTTGAACTTGATTGGATGAATAGAAAGTATTTTATTAACCATTGAAGATTTGAACAAGATAAATATATATATATATAGAAAGAGAGAGTGAGTTAACAGTAGGAATTGGAAAAAAACCCCAACTTAGGCCGTTAATAACGAAAGAAATTCCTTATTTGAATCAAAACCGAAAGTGGTGCTAGACATATCTGACACATTTACTGATGATACCTTTTTTGATCCATTTTATAATAAACGCGCACGCTTGTTACCAAGTAGCGGTTAATATTTATAATTGGTTGTAGTTTTATTCCTAATTTCAATTTGAATTTTTATATGTTGTATATACTTAAAGACTAAGTTTTCACACACAATACACTAATTTCAATTTTTTTTGCAAGAAAAATTAATTGCTTTTGTTTTATTACGTAAGTAACATGGATTTCCTTTTTACTTTTTTTCACGGTTTTACGAAAGCATATTTAGAAATTTTCTATCTTACACATTTTTTTTTAAAGTTTTGAAACATATGCCCAAATTTGCCATAAGTCGCATGTATTTTTTGTTAACGATTTTTTTTTGCGCAGTTTAGTAAGGAACGTATCTACCACGTAAAAAAAAAAGTTGGGTGCACTTCAAAAAAGTGTATATATGTAAGGGGAAACAACACATAATTTAAGAATCCTGATAGTACCAATTCTGCGTACACACAAACAGAATACATCAATTCGAATCTGTAGTCGAAATATCGGATGATGCGAATGAGATGCAGTATAGTAGCGAAATCTTGCACTCCAAGCTCATTGCATGATCCATTTTTAGACTTTTCAGCATTACAAATGCTTCTAGAGTTATCTTAAAGATTTGTTTCGGGGCAATTTCTTTTGTCGCTAAAGTTTGTGATTTGGCGACAAAATTGGTCGCCAAGGTAACTTCACTCATTCAGCATTATTGACAGGTATATTCTTTAATTGCAAACCATTTTTCCCCGTAACACAGTGTTTCTCAAACTGTGCGGCGCGCCCCTTAGGGGAGAATAATACTCAACGGAAAGTTCGCGAGCATATTGAAAGTCAAAAACAAAAGATTATTAAATTTTTATTTTAATTTACTGAAATTAAACAAACAAAATACCGTGTTCACAATAAAAAATAAAATACACATTTACACTGATTAATAAACTTATAAATGTATGCCTATAATGAGTTTTATGATTAGTTTAACAATACTAAATTAAGAACAAGCTTAATAATTACCAGTGAACCAATGGGCTCTGTCACATATAAAATTACATACAAAAATTAACAGTTAAGGTGACAGAACACCTTTAAAACTCAATTTTCGGTCAAAATATCGATTTTTCGTTTTTGATCAAATATTAAAATTCAATCTTTTATCTTTCTAAATCTGTAAAAAGTTTGTTTCTAGCTTAATTAGAAGCCAAGTTACAGCTTTTTTAATATGACTTGATCATGAATTTCTCTGACCGGAAATGC
Organism: Trichonephila clavata; assembly: GCA_019973975.1. Classification (NCBI taxonomy): domain Eukaryota; kingdom Metazoa; phylum Arthropoda; class Arachnida; order Araneae; family Nephilidae; genus Trichonephila; species Trichonephila clavata. The sequence goes on from BMAO01037098.1 coordinate 2,645, forward strand.
CTTTCTGCTAACCGGAAGTGGCCAAAATTGTTTGTTTACGTTTCTCTTTCATGGTATATGACATGAAATATGAAAATTAATATACAAATATTTTGTCAGAAATTAAAATAGAATATTTGAGAATAAATATAAATGTATTTGGAAATACATTTTTCCTTTTTTGTGTATGAAATCTGGCATCAAATTTGTTGTTTAGTGACTTTGTTTACATATATGTTTGATTTTCATACTGAAAGAATCGACAGCGTAGAAAGTAAAAAAATAATTCTATTCTGTTTTATTTTTGCTTGAAAATGGTTAAAAGTATTGCTAGAAAGCGTAAGAGACAATTTTTTGGAAATAAATACACAAAAAATTTCCGAAAAATAACAGCAATTCAACAACCTGTTCCTGAATGCACTGCTAGTTCTTCAAAATTGGGAAATGAGAGTATGTCAAATGCAGAAGAAATGCCTGGTCCTCTGTTTGATAACAGAATCATTGATCTTGAGCTTATTGTGGATGCATTTTCTCAACTTTGCTGCCCAAAATGTTTACTGAAAAAGTAGAGCTTTTTGAGGATTCCATGTATGGATTATGCTCTCATTTTAACACTAAAATGTAAATGCTGTGACTTTTTCTTTGCATTTGCTTCATCAAAAAAAGTTGTAAATGCACCAGTCATAAATACCAGGCTAGTATATGGTATGCGGCAGATAGGCAAGGGTTTTGCTGGTGCATTTAAATTATGCTCAACATTAAAATTTGCCTCGACTGACAAAAACTGCTTTCAAAAAATCAGGAAGCAAGGCTTTTAAAAGTGGTTCAGGAAGTAGCTGAGGAATCCATGAAAAAAAGCTGCTACTGAAATTGTGGATATAAAACAAAATTTTTCATCTGATTTTGTAAAATGTGGCATATCTGTGGATGGCACATGGCAGCGTAGAGGCTATACGTCTATGAATGGTTGTGTTGCTGCAATATCAGTTGATACTGGTAAGGTGTTAGACGTAGAAGTTATGTCGTCCTACTGTCCTACATGTAAGAGACTTCAGACTATGCCAAGAAACTCTGAATACGAGTCGTCAAAAGCCGACCACATATGTCAGTGTAACTTCACTGGATCTTCGTCAAAAATGGAAATTGTGGGGGCTTCACGAATATTTCTTCGTTCAGAAAAAAACCGCAGACTTCAATACACGCAATATTATGGAGATGGTGACTCAAAAGCTTTCATGAGTGTGAAAAACACTTATGGAATGAACAGTGTGACAAAGTTTGAGTGCATTGGCCATGTACAAAAGAGAGTGGGCTCGCGTCTAAGAAAGCTAAAAACAAAAACTAAAGGACTGTCTGGTAAAGGCAAATTAACTGATAATTTTATCGACCGACTTCAAAATTACTACGGAATTGCTGTGCGCAGTAATGTCGGTAACTTAAATGCCATGCAGCAAAATGTAATTGCTGCGTTATATCACTGTGCATCAAGTGATACGAAACCGATGCATGGTCAGTGCCCAATAGGGAAAGACAGCTGGTGTTATTTTCAGCGGGGGTGGCAAATGGAACAAAATGTACCACAAAATATGCTGGTTTATCAAATGATGTTTTAAATAAAATTAAACCAGTATATTTAGAACTATGCGACAAACAGATATTAAGTAAGTGCTTACATGGACGCACGCAAAATGCAAATGAGTGTTTTAACGGAATAGTCTGGCAAAAAGTTCCGAAAGAAGTATTTGTTTCGCTCAAACAATTAATTTGGGTCGTATGATGCTGTTATACATTTCAATGAGGGATTAAATGGGTGCCTCAAAGTTCTGAATAAGATGAATATTGAAAATCCTGGGGTGTTTACCTTACGGGGATATAAACATTTAGATAAATGCAGAATCCGTGAATCGATTCATAACGCAGACCCCAAAACAAAGAAACATAGGAAAATTTTAAGAGCCCTTAAAAAGAAAAAAAATATTGTTTTAGAAGTTAAAGATGGAGAGAATTATAAATCTGGTGCATTTTAATAAGAAAGTAAGTGTTTTTCTTGTAATCAGATCAGTTTAATGTTATTTTTGTCGTTTTCTCAAAATGAGTTTTTTTTACATTTTTTCTTACCGCCAAACACAATATCTCAAAAAGTTATGCTTGGATGAAATAAAAATTTTATGTATATGTTTTTTAAATACTAATACAGGGAATAGACCTCTCTTAAGATTTTATGTTGAGTAGACATTTTTTTATACAGCAATAAAGTGAAAATTACAATAGCTTTTAAAGAAAATTTCAACGTTAAAAAGCTCGAAACACAATAGCTTCTCACGTAATGGTTATATTACCAAAATAAGTGTCTATTCCCTAGATAAGGTTGTATGCTATATTATTCAATTTACAAAATGTCAATATATTTATTTTATTTTCAGTTATCATGTTTTGCGTAAAGTCTTATTTTTGCTTATTTTTTCATAAAATACCCCTTTCACAGAAAAAATGTGCACTAATAAGACTTTACTTGGGTGTTTTTCTGATTTTAAAGACCCATAAGGTCATAAAATATGAATTAACAGGCAAAATTCAGGTTAATTGAAAAAATTTTCTTCGAAGGTGTTCTGTTACCTTAACTTGATAATTTTTACGGTTTATAATTAATCCCTTAGCTGTCGATTAAAAGTTACGCGATTTTCTCCTCAATGCCACCTTTTTCCACATAGGCCCACGTATATGATATATTGGGGGGGGGGTTGGAAAAAAGGAATATATAATTATATTCTTAACGCGAACCTCCTTCGCAAAAACAGTCAAGTTCTTTTATTGCATTCTAAAGCCTTCGGAATAATTTTATGGATGCAGTGCACAGAAAAGATCATACTTCGAAAAGACATATATATACGTCTGTGGAAATTGACGCTTTGGTTGAGATAGACGTTTATATACGCCGATGACATGTAAGAGGATAAAGTCGGGTTGTAGGTTTAGCGTTGAAGTTTAGTATTATTGAATTCAAAACATTGTTATTTTGGGTTGGGGCGAGAGAAGCACTGTCATAACAGTATTCCATGGGCACAGAAGAAAATAATGTTCAATCTTTTTGGAACAATATTACATATGACTTTTCAAAAGATTCATTTTAAATAAGATACTTTGTTCTTTTATCTTGATCTTCTATTTCATATACCAAATTCTTAGATTCCATTCTGAATTAATTTCAATTGCAACTTTTCAAAATAATTTAAGATGTTTGGAATTTAACTGTCACGTCAGTTTAAAGGGAATATGTGTGAAGAGTTTATTATCATCCCTGTCGCTTCTTCGTAGAGAATCAACTATGAAACAGGCTACGCCAATTTAAGAAATACTGTTGAAAATTATGCCATAAATCAACTTTATTAAACAAATTTTGGAAGGCTTCCATGACGTGGAGTTGAAAAATTTTATAAAATGCTAATACATTTTCGTTGAAATAACACTTTGTTAATAAAGGATGACTTATTGAGAAGGGAACTTTATTTCGTCTTCATTATTCTTTAATGCTACTTCGTTCGAAATTTTCTTGTTTTAGAATAAGGACATAGGTTTTATTGAGCATTGGATACTTTTGAAGATTCATATTTACAGGAGGTTGTTACGTAAAACAGAGAAGTATAATACATAATTTTAAAGTTATATTACTGTATGTTAGAGGTTGTTATGAAATTAAAAATGCCCTACTTTCAATGGCTACTAAGGAAGTGAGACCCCCCTCCCCTTTTATAAGCTTCACTTGTATGTAACGGAATTTTTGAACTCAATTTTTACTCACTTTAAAAGGTCAGATAATTCGAATTTTTGCTCACTTGTCCAGGACCGAGATGACAATCCAATAATTTAATAATTTCGTTTCCATGTCTTGATCAGGATATTCAGGATTAACGGTTTACCATTTTAAAATCCAATCCAGCATCTGGTGACTCATTTCAGATCCCGCTTCCAGATTGGTGACTAAAAGATTAAGTTACAACTTGGTTCGATTAACTATAAAAGGATGTTTTTTAGTTTTTTTAAACTACTATTTATTTTACGCTTTTACTGAGCTAATGTTGATATTGTTTTTCATATAATACCAATTCCTTTAAAAATATAAATAAAAACCTTTTAATTCCCGCGTTTTAAAATCTTTTATGGTTTTTTTAAAAATATGAAATACGAAAAAAGTTTGCTTATCAAATTCCATTACAGCTTCTGTTTCCATATTTAAAACTTAAATTTATAACCAAAATTTGATTCACTGTTAATTTCAGTATTGTCAAGGAAGCCATCTTTCCTTACCACATGCTTTTCATTCCTTCTAAATACTGTCTTCCATCAATGCATGGAAATTTTTCTTCTTTGTGGAAGGTTTGACTTAAGCTAAAAAGAACAATCCAATTAGTAATGAAGTTAACTGTTATTTAAGTTTCTTCATTTTATCATATTTAATTCTGTTGTGTTATTTATTTTTACCCTAGATAGACCAAGTTTATTTCTTGAAGTTGTTAATGTGTGTGTGTGTGTAAATCAGGGGTGGCCAACTTTTTTGGGAAAAGTGCCACCATTTGATAAAAAGTAATTATGTGTGCCACTTTCAAAATTTTTCCAACGAACAAATATAGAAAAGTGAAATAATGTTACTTACAGGATTATTATTGGATTATTAAGCATATAGCACATTTTTTAATGCAAATCTATGTAGTCAAAATTTAAAAATAATATAATAAATAAGACGAAAATAAAAACTTGAATTTTATTGTTATTAAACGTTTTACAAGTTCAATCAATTAGGTTAGCTATAAAATAAAAATAAGCACCTTGAATCATTCAATTCAAAATAATTCAACGTTCAATACTTACTTAATGTGGCTTTTGAATTATAACTTTTTCTTACCAAGTCTATATTAGGATTAGCTCTTACAGATGCTAACAAAATTAGGTTATTATAGGTGCACATGAGCTAGTTTTATTTATTTTTTTAAGTTCGTTGTAGAAAACATTTATTTACTTACATATTTTTATACAAATTTTGTGTTTTATTGTCTAAGAAAATCTCACTTCAATAAAATTATAAAAAAGGGTTATTTATCTTTTTAAAAAATTTAATTTTGAAAAATTTTAAGCAAAAATGGAAAAATTGCTCTTAATTTCTTATTAAAAATTGTTTATATTTAAAAAAAAAATTCAGTAAGTCTTCGCGTGCCACTGTTACAACTCCACCATTGTAGCACGTGTGCCGCGGGTTGGCCACCCCTGATGTAATTTACAAAATTTTGAAGTGAACTGCACTTTCTAGTTTTTATCTCCTTGACTGAAGAAAGTGGAATAATTTTTTGTAGAAGCGAAAAATGAATAGATGATATTATTTTGATTTATGTTATAATATAATAATACCTCGACTCATACGCGAACCCAGAGTTACGCTATTTTAAAATCTCAATAATTTGTCTTTTGTTTGAAGTTTATTTGAAAAAAAATGTGTCCTTTTTTTCCAACACTGAAATTTCAGAAGGAATCAGTGTCAGAGTCTGATTAAATCGGTGATATTGTGACGAATCTATACGCGGCTCTACTAACTCCTTGGGGATTTTTCTGGGTAAACAAATTTATCTACCAACTTTCACCGAGTACGGAAAGCGTGATTATGCAAATTAAGTACATTACATAAATTCTGTATTCGCGAGTTTGAGGAGTTAGTTGGAGAGTGAAGGATCGTGAAATGATTAAGTGCATTTGGAGTTTATCAGTGGAAGATTACTGAGAGTGGGTCAATCGACGGTGATTAAATCCAGATAAGGATCGCCTTCAATGTTCAAGTGTAGGACTTGACTTCATAAAAGTACAGGTATCGTGATCCTTATTTAAATAGAAGTTAACATATTAGTGTGCGACGTAGTTTTTATTGAGCGTCTTCAAGCTATCGTGGAATCAGTTGAGGGTCCGTATTATTGTCCCCAGGCTATTGAGTCTCATCTCTGCGCTCTACTATCTGATCTATTATCTTAATTAGATTGTTATTGTGTCTGCTTGATATTTTGGTGACAATAAAATAATTAGTGTGAATCATGTCTGCTGATTATTCAGTTTCTCCCACACATATAGTCGGGTCCGCAGGTAGACAAGGGGTTTCAGAGGGTAACAGGAACCGACAGGAATCAGAATATGATAAAAGAAGTTGTCGATCCTGTAGGGAAAATAAATTTAAAAGTGAGTAGTAATAAAGTTCATGAAATGCTGGATTCTCCACAATCAGGAGCTGATTATGAATGATCGCATAAAAATGCATGAACAAGAGCCCGTCATTAAAGAACTTGTGTCTTTAGACCCAGTTCAATCAGAGGATCCAATCACGGTTGGGAATTTGAGAGCAGGCCTCGATTTAATTGAAAAAAAGCTACAAATTTTAGAAAATATAGACTCCAACGTAGATCATTTTTCAACAAAACAAGGCATAAAAAAGTATAAGCATACAAAGAGGACATTTTGCTGGAAAAAATCTTTGACCCCGCAGTCTAATTTGTTACATTTTATAACACCTACATGAAAATAGTTTCGGTTTGCGATTTTGTGTTTGTGCTACCTAAGATTTTATTAAACATTTTTTTTAATTATTTTTTTTTTGTTTCCGGTCCCAACTGAAAGTTTTTTTCTATGTATTTCTATGCGAAATTATACCCCAACTTACGCGAGTTCGACTTACGCGGTTATCACTCAGTCCCACCTATCGCATGTGGCCGCGGTAGCCAAGTGGTCAAGGTATCGGATCATGGCTAGCGTGTCCTATTCCGAAAGTTCGGGGTATTACTGTATCTTAGACGGACCTAACTTAGGAATTGGGGGTGGTTTCAGTCGTCTTCACGTGGTGCATCCTGTTTAAACTAAACAACTGATAACTTATCGCCTTAAGTAGCCCTTTTTGATGAAGAAGTAAAGTTGAAAATTGGGGAAAGTGCTTTTCTTTTTTGAGGGTATAAGAAGTGTTTTGAGCTGTAGTGGTAGAGTCCCCAGTTCTCTGCCTCGATCTGTCGGAGTTGAGTGCTTTTGTTTACTTACTGGACATGACTACTTGCAAAGGCATTTAGATAGCATTGGAGTAAAGGATTCTGCTTGTTGCCCTCTGGGCAACCAGGGTGAAATGGATGGTGACCACCTCAAAAGCTGTTTAAAAGTTTTTTGTAGCCAACTCTACAGAAGCAGATTTTAATTCTTTTTATGCTTCGCCATCATTTTATTGGGCTGCTCGTCGATTAGTGGCAGAGGTGTCGAAGACGAGCGTGGGATAAAAAAAAACCTAACTTAGGATATGTAGAATCGGGTTTTTGTTAATGTGTTGCCCCGCAAGTTAAGTTAACTGTAACTTTCATTTAACTACCGTTTATGTTAATATAATTGCTTCTTACTCTTAGAAATTGAACTTTTTTTAATATCTCCTAAACATTGGGGATCTGAAATTGACACGAAATAATACAATGGTCCCGACAAACTACTATGTATTTTCATGCAATTTTTTCTCTTAACAAGAAACGAAAATCACTTACACGCAAAGATTCCCCTTTTGAGAATGAACAAAATACGGAAAACAACATACACTTAATGAAATGTTTTAGAAAGTTTCTGTATTATTGGACTGTCCTACTGTTTCATGGGAAGAATTTGTCGCGGTAGATGTATAACAAACCTAGTTCCCTTCTACCCTTTGACCCAGCTGAAAGTGTGGAAGGAAGTGAAGGATTATTCGGCATGATAAATTCCAATTTTTTTTTTTGTCACTTTAATTGACTCAAACACAAATTAATGCAACACTATTAATAGGATGATACAATCAAACAACAGAGGGAGGTGACGAGAGTCATGATTGGGGAGAATACGTTAAATAAACCTTTTATAATAATATTTCTACCTTAATATTACTTTACACGGTAGATATATAACTAATGTCCGCTTGACCACTTTAATACTTTAAATATCAACGTAATATGAAGGTGAAAGAACTTGAAATAAAGCAGTCTTCTAATCAATTCAATTTATCTATAACACTTTCTGACTATAATCTTTTACAAGGACATTTTAACCATTTATGGTAATCTTCATCTTGTATCTTTCTTGTCACCTCTAGTTAACTAAACTTCTAACTTTCTATTATCTAATCTCTTCACTTCTAACTCACTAATTCCCTTAACTCGCGAACAAGAACTATAGATAATAAACTTAATTTGCATATCACGTTTTCTCCTTAGGAGATGATTGATAACTTTTGCTGGCCCCAATGAATACCCAAGAGGATTATTGGTAGGAGGTCAAGTATAGATCTGTCACAGATGATGATAATATATGTACAGACAAATTATGGCAGGCAAAGACATTCTTTAGAGTTTGTTGAAAGCTCAAAACTGTCATTGATGGGATTCCTCAGACGAAAATGAAATGAATAATGCCACTCCTGTTTCCACGTTATCCGAAAAGAGGAATGTCATGACGAGTATGCGCCGTTATTTAGACGCATATTCTAACGGTGAAATGAATAACAAAATGGACGACATCGAACAATTAGGTGTCTATTTGACGCTAAAAAAGACAATGCAAAGAAAAATACCAGGATATTTTCCAAAAACTAGATAAATGTTTTGTTTTTTAAAAAGCTTGAGAAAATTTTGTATTAAATTTCATTAAGTTCCTATAAATGTTTTTGTTTCATTAATTTTTATTAAATTCATGCCCATGTACTATTCATGCCTATGTAAATAAAATGTAACTCTAATAAAATTATTTTTGTTGAATATATATCCTTTTTTTTTGCAATATCTTTTAAGGTATCCAACTACCCTACAATTGTGAAATTTGCCTAAAACTGACAATTTTTTTATGATTATATTTTATAGGTAATCTTATTAGCTTCATAAAAACACCAAGTTTATAGTTTTCCATTCACAAGAACAGACACTACAAGTGTTTTAGTAAAACCAGATGAAAGCAAGATGTCATACTTTAGAAAACGCGTTTTACTTGAAATGTATTTTTTTAAAAAAGGCTCAAACGAGGACAGCGATTGCTCAAAGTTTTGAAATAATTAACTGAAATTTTTTGTGTATGCTCTGCATAATAGTTGAAGTGTTTTAACCTTTTGTTTTATCAATCACTGTTTTATTACAAAATTTATGGTTCCTTATGTGAATACAATCACTGTTTCTTAAAGCAATTTCATACAATAACTAAGATAAAGTGATCTAGCTTTTGTAAAAATTTAAATATCTCTTATCCTGAAGATCATTTCAAAAATGAATAACATAGCAATACATCAAAATTAAAAAAAATGAAAATTTGTTCATAAACTTTAGGTACAGAATGTGCCCCATTTATGTTATTTTTTACAAATATTTACCAATTTTTTCCCATTTTAATAATAATAATTTCTTTTTATTATCTAAATTTTAGCATATTTTTCTTAAAATGTACTAAAAAAAATCTAAAACCCACAAGAAAGTCTCCATATCTCTATTTTTTAAAGAACAAGTTGTCGCAAGTAGTCGGATATCTTAACACGAAAAAAATATTTCAATCCTCCTCAGTTTCGTGTTAAGCGATTTTTACGGTATATTTAAGAGAGTTAAATGTTATAAATTAAACTCTCTCTTCGAATTCTTTTCTTTCATTCTTTTTATTGATGTTCTTCTTTGAAACCACACGGGGGCTAATTGCGACCGACTTCGTAATTTTGAACCATGGTCAATTTTCAGTAAATTAAAATTTTGTTTCTTGGTTTTCACAATATCACGCAATATTAGATCGCGTGTCACTTCAGGAGTCTGTTCGTGACACAACGCGACGAAACAATTATTCCGCAATTTTGGCTACCCTTTTTTCTGTACCAAAGAAGTAATGCTTTTCAATGTAAAATGTCTTGCTGTATTCACCTAACATCAATCTCTGAGCTGAATTATGCCCGTTTCTTTTTTTTTTTCCTGAGCCACTCAAAAGAAAGTGTGATATACATATTATTTGGGATAGATATTGTGATCCCAGTTGACTCGTAATGATAAATGTGGTATCACTGGTCACAATTAATTGCAGTATGAACACACATGAAATTTCTAAAAGTTAAATTAAAAAAATAATAAATTCAATATTTATATAGCTATTTGTTATGATTCTGCATTTGAGAAATAATCACTAAAGAAGTTTTGTATATATTTTGCTTAAGATCGTGTATTGAGGAGGCTGAGCATTTTGCAAAATTTGTTGGATAAACTCAGTTTTAGAGGAGTAAGAACCTCAAAACTCTTAACGGAGACTCATCCGAGGCCCCGTAAACGGAGAGAATAAATAGCCTTCAGACCCGTTAATATTAATATCCATTGAAGATCAAGACTATTTCGAGCAGCCACGTAATTCCGGCTCCAAAGATTAAAAACTCAAGGATACATTTAACAGTGAATAAACGATAGTTTTTTAAAAACACGCTTTTATCGTAGATCGAACTGAAAATTAAAAAATAAATTATAATTAGAAAAAAACATGCTTTTATAGTAAAGCGAAGTAACAAGTAAAAAAAAATTTTTTTTTTAATATAAGAATAAAATGATTTACGAGAAAATTAATGTCCTTGGGGTAAAACCGTGGGGTTATTAATTGTTACAATTTCTTACTAGTTTTTATTGCTGAGTTAGTGTAAAAGTGTAGTACAAAGTACCCCACGCTTTTACCACAGTGACATTAATTTTCTCGTTAATCATTATAAAATTATTAATAATTTAAAAATAATTTTTTTTTCTTTTTAGTTCGATTAACTACAAAAGCTATTTTTTTAATAAAAAAAATTAAATCTATACTTTATTTATGTTAATGTTGTATTAAAATATTTTTGGGATTGAAATTGACTTATAAAAATCCATTTAGCTAATTACTTTAAATTAATTTGATTTTGAAGACTATTTTTTTTGGTGGGTAGTATGTTTTGACGGATCTATACGCGGCTCATACTAACACATTGGGGTCTCTTTTAGAGAAATATTTTTCGCAACCAACTTTTACGGAAGGTAAGAAAACGTGATGATGCAAATTAAGTTTATTATATAAAATCTGTATTCGCGTGTTTTGAGAGTTATTGAGTGGAGGATCGTGAGTTCTTGCAGTGCGGATCTAAGTTATAAAAGTGTATATTGAAGATTTCCCAGTGAGGATCAAGCGGATTGGATTTGATCCCGTCAAGTATTAGTGTTCAAGGCCTCAACAGCGGGACTTTGACTTCTCAAGAGTACATCGAACCCGGGGTACCCTAGTGATCCTTCTCTATTTTCGACCCTCTTTCTTGTCAATCAATTCATTCTTTCTTTCTCTTCCCGTCTAGACCACAGATATTAAAACAAATGTTTGGCGCAGTATAGCCAAAATCGGCTCTTGCGCCAATAAACCCCGAAATCACTCACTCTCAAGAGTACAGGTATTGTGAGCACTCTTTACATAGAAATTAGAGAAGAACTTATTAGTGAGCGGCGAAGTTGAAATTGAGCTTGTATAAGTTATCGTAGAAATCAGTTGACGGTTCGGAAATATTGTCCCCAGGCTAACGGATCTCACCTTCGCGCTCTTAGTATTGATCAACAATCTTAATTAGATTATTATTGTGCTTGCTTGATATTTTGTGACAATAAAATAATTAGAGTGAATCATGTCGACTGATTATTCAGTTCTCTCCACACATCTAGTAGGGTCCGAGAGTAGACAAGGGGAATTAGAGGGAAGTAGGAATAGTCCTACATTACAATGTTTCTCGCCACCCACTGGGAGCTATTCAAAGGTAGGATATCTAATGCTTTACATTCGTTTTTATATCGCATTACATGATATGTGTAGTAAAATATAAAATTCAAATACTAAAATCTACATAAAAGGGATTATAAATTAGATATATTTTGTACTTAAAAGTAAAAGAATTTATACATATTACTTACAAGCTGTACAAACGTATCCTGTTCTTTTCACATGAGATTTAGTTGAGGATAAAAGGCAATGTCTATATGTTTTGTGTCAAGTTGCCATATGGTCAACAATTTTAGTCGGTCATTTTTCATCTGGAACATTTTCTTGCTACTCAGGAAACTTACCGTCCTTTGCGCTTACGACTTGAAAATCGAGACATAAGTTGTCGTGCTAGCAGCACAAATTATCGGTGGAAAAATAACTTCCCATAGATATTTAATTAATGAAGTTCTTGGGAAGTATATTTTCCACAGCCTTATAAAGAGTTAACTTTTGTTCTTTTGAGTGAACTTTATTACACTAGTCTAAAATTGAGTAAGAATGTAGATTATCCGATTTTTGGAAATTGAGTGGGAAGAGAAATTCGTATACGAAACGTGATCGTTGACCTATGTTTCACTACCTGGAGTTAAAACTTGCTGCACGATGATCGTACACCTGCTGATATCTAAATGACAGAACTTTGTGGTAACCTCTGGTTACCCCGTACATCCGAACCCTCATGTCTATCTGTAAACCCGGCTAGATGTGCAGGAGAAACTAAATAATCCTCAGACATTATTCCAATCTAATTTTATTTATTAATTCTTGTTGATGATTATGGAACAGACACAATACAATTCTAATTAAGGTATACAAACAAAGGTAGAGTGCAGAGATGAGATACTCTAATGCGGGGATAATATTACAGACCCTCAACTGAATCTAAGATAGCTTAAATATCCTCAATTACAACTACGCCGCACACTAATAATCAGCTTCTACTCAATCAAATGTACAGTACCTGAGTCTTAAATGCATCGGATTCTACACGGGAAATTTCAGGCACTTTCTTCGGTTTGATCAAATGACGATGGCTCCACGCTCTGTAATCTTTAATTCCACTGCTTTTCAATATACACTAATCACTAATTCTCAACTTCTGTTAAACTCGTATTTGCACACATCTAGCACATCAACTTCAGCTTGTCAACAACAACGTGTTAACCGGTCTTTTCCTTTCCTTCACTTAGCTTAACTTAACCTCTTACTTTACTCTACTTCAACTCGCGAAAACCGAATTTATATAATATTCCTCATTTACATAAATCACGTTAGGTTTCTCGATGAAAGTTGGTTGAATTAAATATTTTGTTTTAAAGAGAAAAGAAGACATTAGTAGAATCGCGTATAGATCCGTCACAAATTGAATTTTTCGGAACGATAAGAAAATTCGGATTCAGGCATTGATTTTAAGAGTTTATATGAATTATGTTTTAAGTAAAAGCCAATTAAAATAACCAAAAAGATACAATATTAATATAATTGAGCATGATAAAAAAAAAAATTGTTAAAAAAAGTTTTTTTGTATTTGTGGATCTATAAAGCCGACTCCATTATTTTTCTTTAAATGTTCCAAAAATTCTCGGCTTATACATCAAAATAGTATATGGTATAAGACTTGCTATAAATTTTTTGCTTAAAATAATAATAAGTTATTAAATAAATTAAACGTTTAGTGTTATATGCGTTAGATTTATTTCCATCAAGCATTATAATCCAATATATTAGAAAAATATATGACGATGAAATTTAGAGCCTACTGTTTATATAAAAATCTAGTTTTCGGTTGTATTATTATCTTTTAATTAACTGGAAACTATACATAATGTTATAATATTTGAAAAGAGTTATTCATAAAAAATAAATACATATATATATTCATGGAAAAAAAATTAAACTTAATAATTAATTGTTATACTGATTTATTTAAGTGCTTAATGGCTATACAAAATAAAATTTCTTAAAATGAAATAGTTTTTTTTAAAGTTGACTAGAGAAAAAGTTTTAAATTATTAAACTTAATTCAAACATTAAATTTTATATTAATTAAAAACATTATTTGTCTTTAATCAAATAAGAATTTAAAACATTAATTAATGTGAAATTTTAATTAACGTTGACGCGTGGTAATAATTTTAGAATTAAATTTTTCTCACCATTTAAAAAATATTTTCTATAAATGCTTTCAAATTCGATTTAATCTTAAGAATTTAAATGAGTTTCTTTTATTTGCTTAAACTAATGTAAACAAAAACAATTATGCTTTGAAATTATTTTGGAAATGTTTATTTTCTATTTTTTTATTATTATTCAAAAATTTGACAGACATTTTGGCACATGTCATTGGTTTCAATAAAACAGTCGCGACTAAAAGTTGTTTAAAAATACGGCTAGACGCTTCATAAAATAAACTGCGGATTTCAAAATAATTCTTTTGTGATACAGGATTTCAAATCTAAAACAAGTTTAAATACAGTTGGGCAGAGTTCCATTGTGAATATGTTTTACAAATTATATTTTCTCTTTTCTTTTTTTATAAAAATCCTTTTGTGTAAAAATTTCCCAATCACTTGCATGTGTTTGTCATGTATGTGGAATCAAAATTGAATTACATTTACAGATTTTGACATTTTCATAATAAACAATAAAATTATACGTTATTTTAAAAATTATTTTTTTATCAGTTGTCCAAATTGTTTACAGCTCATATAGTGATGAATATCTTTTTCTTCATCTAGTGTTGGTAGAGCAATTTTTTATTTTTAAATATTTTAAAAATAATTGAGAGATAGAAGTTTAATTGTTTTTTTTATTCTTAAGACTTCTCTACATAGTCACCATTTAAAGTTATACATTTCTCTTAGCGTTTGTCCATTCAAAGATCGTCATTGTAGAACTCAGCAGATTGCGTTGAAAACTATTAATCCATCTCTTGAATGATATCATTTTGTGTTGTGAAATCTTTGAACCCGCAAAGAATTATTGAGTTCTGGAAAGGAGATAAATAGCTCGGAGCAAGGTTGGGAGAAAAGGGTGGAAGTGAGAAAATTTGAAAGAGATCTTACTTTGATTTCTGAACTGCGCTTCTTAATAAGTGAGCAGGTGTATCGTCGGCAAAAAGACGGACATTTCTCCCTTTCTTGACCAGTGCATCAGGCAATTTGTTCAGTAGTGGGCAGTAATAGGCACTAGTATTGGTCTGATTCTTTTCCAGGTAGTTTGGTTATATTATTTCATGTCAATACAAAAAGTTGGACAGCAGATTATTCTTTGAAGACTGTTACACCCTAGCTTTTTTGGAGATAGGCGGGTTTCCATTTTGAACCGTTCTCGCTTTGGTCAAAGATTCATTCATAATTATTAATTGGCCTCACCAAACCACAAAAAAAAATACCTGACATCTTAGAGCATTTTTTATGAATAACATTCCATGCACTTCCATATTATCATTCATTATCATTTAGTTCTGGTGTGCTCAACCGTTTTTCTCGCCGGGCCGCATACGACACGTATTTCACACGGGCCGGAATATGAGGATTAAGAGGGAATGCATTATAAGACTAAGGCAATATTGGACACTTAAAATGTGGAAAATTGATCAAAATATTAAAACTCTTTTTTTTTGGCTTTTAATACGATATTAATCTCTATGAAACGCACATAATTTTTTTTTGTATTTATGCATTTTTACAGAGTTATAGGGCAGTTTCAGTTCCTTTTCATCCATGATCAAGCTCATAGATTTCATGCTGTTATCTTAAAAAGCCTGCAATGCCGTTTGATAATTTGATTTTTTTTTTATTTTGACAAAGTCTTTCTTATTTTTATTTCAAACATTAATTTATCAAGTGCAGAATGGCAGCAAGGGGAAGTTTTGACTGAATTCCAGACTGGAAACAGTATTATTTGTTTAATATTAAAACTCAGTTTTACCCATAAAATAATCTCTACACCAGTTCAGTTTGCTACTTCACTGTTATTTGTTAATATTAACAGTTACAGTTACAAATTGGAAACAAAAATCTTCCAATTCGTACCCGCACGTACTAGGTAGATCTAGTTGCTTGATTGATGGAATTTTACGCTACATTTTTTTAAAAATAAATTTTCATTAAATAATTGAATTTTTTAGTGAAATGGGCTTTGAGTAGGCCACTCAGAAAAGCCTGGTGGCCCACATGTGGCCACTCGGGCCGTAGGTTGAGTATTGCTGATTTAGATGGTTGCTCTTCTTATTAATGGGATACAATCCTTCGCTTTCTTCATTGTGGCATCATCATCCGTGCATGCTACTCTTCCACTTCTTAAATAGACTTGTGGGGAAGGACATTTGACCATGTAGGCCATGGGGCCCCAATTTGAAAAAATCCCCTTCCCCCCTCACAATAGCGTCATATGACAGGATATGATTCCATAAATTGTTATTTCATTTCGACCTTTTAAGTAAAAGAAATTATTATTTTGGCCGCCCATAAGGTATAAACCATTAGGCTTTGGTATGAATCCCTGAGAAGGCATGGATGTTTGTAAATATATAGTGCGTTCACGGCATGGCGGTACTCTAAATAGTCGCCGAGTCGCAAGTCCTCTCATGAGGTTGCTGGAAGGGAAGGAACTGGAAGGCCCTCGGGTGTTCTCCCTCAAAATGGGTCGGAATCGAGCCAAATCGCACTGCCACGTGTATAGTGCTCAAAGCTACGGCTAACTACAGGCTAGGAGTATATGTAGCCCTTTGCCGTGATGAATTTCGCAGTTCTTTATCTGATGTTACTGTCGATCAGGTGGAATAAGTAACAACAACAGCAATCATCAGGGGTGTAGCTACCGCCATATCAGCAGTATCAATGATACGGGGCCTCAACAGTACAAAATTGTAAAATGTTATCAATGCTTTTATATTAATGAATCATAAACATCTCCAATGAATCGTGATGCAGGGACTACTCAAGACCAGCTACGCCAGGGACAATGACTATCTATTTTTTCCATACTGTAGTTACTTTCTCAATCTCTTGAGGCCCTGGGCCCACGAAAGTAGACCCCAATTGCGACCCTTTTAAATAAACAGCATATATAGCATATGTTATCAGATATTTGTACAAAGGTAGTGCGGTACATTTTAAATGTGCGTGTCTCGAAATGTGACACCTTTAGGCACAAACCGATTCGATTAACTGCCGCCTTTCGAGTAAATGAGTTATAATGGTGTATGGAGTATTCTAGACCTAGACATGAGCGACGGACATGACATAATGATGCCACTGTTGCCAGTTTACAAATACATTATTTACTCGAATCTAAGCTGACCAATTTTCCCAGTGTCGATGCTACTGAAAATCGGGTGCGGCTTAGAATAGGAGGCAAAACAATTGTTGGATGGGGGAAATTGAGTTTCCATCCATGGAAAAAGTTTACCGTTCGTTCTGGCTACTTGCATCGATGATTTATTCAATTCTGCATTTAATATCCAGTATTAATTCTATGATAAACATCGTTGACAGCTTGTATTTAGGAATTTTTTGTACACACTTTCTTTTAATCTCCTAAACATCAAAGATATCGGTAATTGCATCAAGACGAGAGAGAGTTCACTAGGATGCAAGTGTGAAAAGGGAGTTAATTTTTTATGCAGAAAAGAAGGGAAACAGAGCATCCGTCACTGAAAATTTGACACGGATAAGCCAAATATACGTACGCAAAATTATATAATTTTTGTTTGAAAATATTCTGAAGTCCATAATAATTATTTTGCATTCTTCAAGAATCCATTCTTTTTAAAAAAATGTTGCGTAGCAAATACATTAAATGGCACGGTACGGAAAAATAGCGACTCCTGCACCAATTTCGAAGTCAGTTATGACAATGGGAGGGATGTGAATCACTTTAGAAACATGATACTGAGGGAGTAATTATGGATTCATGTATGAATTTGAAAGTTTTTAAATACCGTTAATGCAATTTCATTCTTAACTTCTTAGTTCTCATTACATTTTTTAAAAACAATTTCTCTATGTTCGGCTAATGTTAAAGAATAGGACCCAAATTCGGAATATTTTTTCAGATATTAAAGTACTCAAACATTAATATTATATTCTGGCTTCACTAGCTGTAGAAAATTACACTTTTTATCCTACAATTCATTTTTATTCTACTTGACACATTTTTTCTTATGTAAAATTTGTTTCGCAATTTTTCTCATATACTACAATGCTAAATGAGCTATCCCTTTCCATGCTAAAAGGAAAAACTAATTATTTATAAAATATCTTTTTGGCGGTGTATCTGTGGGCATCTGGACTGTA
>BMAO01037099.1:0-51589 GCA_019973975.1 Trichonephila clavata
TTAATGGCAAGTTGCTTTATATTATTGGTTGCAAAAACATAAAGGGAAAAAAGTAGTAAAATACCTAATTTTCTTTAACAAAAATAACTTTAGCTTTTTACCATACAAAAGCTCAAATACATAAACTTTCTCATGCATTTGTGCAGAACTAAACATAAAAATTAATTTTTTATTTCATTTTTCAATTCCTCCTGTAAGCTCACACTCTCTCTATATTTATCTTGTTCAAATTTTCAATCGTTAACACAATGCATTTTAAAGCACTCAATTGAGCTGAAATTTTATATACACGCCTATTTTGGATGACAATACAGTAAGTTAATTATAATCAATAAAAATTAATTGATTAAAATTAATTATTCAAAGAATTACAAATACAACCGCGTTCACATCATTTTTGGAGATTTAGTGGCATTTTGGCGACTTGTGTCAAAACTTAAAAAGGTTTTCTTCTTAAATTTTAAAGAACTCATTTAAGCTGAAATTTTCTATACACTATTGTTTTGAGCAACAATGCAATAATTTAATGATAATTAATTGAAATTATTGATTGAAATTAATTATTTAAAGAATTACAGATACAGCCTCTTCAATTTTAGCGACTTGGTTCAAATCTTTAAAAGATTTTTTTTTACCTCATGTTTCAAAGCTGAACAGTTGAACTGAAATTTTATATACACGATTGTTTTGGATATAATATGATATTTTAATGATAATTAATAAAAATTTCTTACCTCTTATAATGTGGTTATGTCATATATATGTACATATTTATATTAATTGTAACTATTTAATAAAAAGTAACTAAAATAATGTTTCTTTGTTGATCTAAGTAGGAATTGACTTATTTTTTTTATATTACTTATTTTCTCTTCATATGCATGCCCCAGATATCTTTTCCGCATAATTAGATTTTGTATTTCAGAAATTTTTTTGATCCACCTTACTGTATAATATAGCTTGTGTTAAACATGCATATGTATATTTTTCTGATTTTGATGATTCTCTTTTTCAGATACAAGAATATTAACATATCATTTCCAATAGAAGAAAACAGTACAATAATTAGAAGTGAAGAAGTGATTTCTTGTGATGCCTGGGAATATGATACATCATTTTACACATCAACTGTTCTCAGTCAGGTAAAAATGCCTCCATTCAAGATAACACATTCGAAAAAAGAAATACCATATTTATTCGATCTAAGCCGCCCTCTAGTCTAAGCCGCACCCCGAATTCTCAACAAGTTTTTGTGAAAAATGATAAATAGTGTAAAATAGCTTACCGACATTCAATTTTACGAAATTAAATAAATTTAAAATGAGAACTAAGAAGTGAATAATTACTTAATTTACCACGATGATAAGCCTTTAAATACATACATGAACCTGTAATTCCTCTAATTGCCCTATCTAACGAATTATTTTTCTTTCAATTCTAAGCCTCACCCGATTTTTTACAGCATTAATATTGGAAACAAGTAATGTAAAAAAAGTTTTTTAATCGATTCCTACTTAAATGGAGGAATAGAAGTATTTTATTCACGATTGAAAATTTGAATAATTTATATATATAGGGAGAGAGTGAACCTAATAGTAGGAATTGAAAAAAGACATGATTTGTCTGCATTGTTTTGTTTTAAAAATGCACACCCGGCGATTTGGCTAGTTTGGCTGAAAAAATAGGTTTTCGACGTCAACTTTTGTCATTGTTTTAACATTTACATTGTTACAACAATGGAGACGAATCTAAGTTGGTATCAAAAACCGGTAATTAATGAATGATATTTGAAAAAACTGTATTAACATCAAGTGTCCCTCACTACAAGTTTAAAAAAATTTATTTGAACTTGACTGGATGAATAGAAAGTATTTTACTAACGATTGAAAAGTTGAAACAAGATATATAAATAAAAAATAAATAAATATAGAGGGGAGTGAGCTAATAGTAGGAATGAAAAAGTGTGGCATAGATTCGAGTAAATACGGTAAAAAAATACAATTAAATGCACTACTTTCAAGTGTTGTATGTTTGGTTTAAAACTATTCAAAACTTACTGACAAAACTTTCTGATCTTAATGAAGTACATTTATAAAATATATCACTAAAATATTACTTTACATTTTTATCTCTACTATACTTAAAACTACTCTGTCATTCTAGGGTGGCTTTTATTTAATTCGATCTCGAAAATGTGATACTTTGCCATAAAAAAATTGTCTAAATTATTCAATATATTTTTTTATTTATTTTTAAAGAACCATTGTGTGTGTGTGTGTAAGAATATATTTCGAAACATATTACATCTAAATTTTATCATAACAATAATAAATTTACTGTATGTTCATAATAGATTCCTTAATATTTATTGAGAGGTATCTTGTAATTGATATCTCATGTGACGTCATAGCCACGCAATGAACACAATCACGTGTTTTCATCCAATCAATTCATTCGCTTCCCAGTTGCCAATTTTTACTTTTGTAGAAACTTTCTTTCAAAACGCTCATATTTGTCAATAATAACTCAAATAGATGAACATATAACACTTGATGTAAATGTACAAATATAATATGAAAATTTTCTTTTTCATTTTGAAAAGTTTTTGAAGAACTTTAATATTTGAACATCTTTACCCAATTATCCTATTTAAGGTATCCGAACACATTGAAAATGACCAAATTCAGTCAAGACAGATATTTATGTTTTTTATTTTATTGAAAAGAGCTATCTTTTGACTTTACGAAACATACTTTGTTTTGTTTCTACACTACCTAGAGGCCATGTTACAATCAATTTTATAAAGTTACAAAAACCGGAAGTGGGTTTTTGATCTACCAGAAGTGGGCATTTAAATTGCTCAAAATCTATCATGGCGAGTCTGATAACTCACAATATTGCGAATGTATTTCTATAAAACTTTTTGAACCTAATATTTATGTTATTTTCTAGAGAATGTACTAAAATATTTTTTATTGTATGAATATTTTTTGAGTTATGGATTGTTATTTAAATAATGGTCTCATATAAAGTGTAACATTCCTTATAATGTCTACTCAATCAGCTCTAAAATTTCAAATTTTAATAAAAAATTAAAATTTTAGTACATTTTCTAGATAAATGCATCTAATTTGTTTTAGTAATACTTTTACTAATATATGTTTATTACTTTTTTCTCTGACTGCTTTGAAGTTTTTCAAATATATTGCTAAAATTTCACTTATATAGTTGTGATTTTTGTAAAATTCAGGTAATTTATTTTAAATATTGATAGTCAAATAGTAATATTTATTGGTATTGAGTCATAAAAAAGCATTTATAATGTTTTAGTATATTATTTTATTAAAAAGTACTCTGAACGTGTTCGGATACCTTAAAATTTTATCTAAATTTTACAACAAGTGCTAATGACAGCTTTGAATTCAATCTATGACACGTGATAATATTTATCTTATTCGTTCTTTTAATTTTTAAGTCATATTGCATAAATTATCAGTTAGTTAAGTGAATAATTCAGACTAACTTCAGATAAGTACACATTGATTCTTATCCCTTAGCTTGTCTTGTCTACATTTCGAGTAGTCATCTCTAGAGCTTAACTCAGTGCTTCTCAAACTTTCAATATTTGAGACCCAGTATTCAATAATAATTTTCATCCCCCCCCCTCCATACAATAGCACAATGTATTAAATTCATTAACACTATGCCCCTCAGGGGGCTCACCTTCTTTAGGTGAGTATGGGTGTCACAATCCCGAGGTGCGCTAGTGATCTTTTCCTTTGCCCACGGGGTTTACTGTCTTTGGTAAACACGGGCTTCACGAACCCGGGGTTCCCTAGTGATCCTTCTTTATTTTCGACTCTCCTTGTCATTAAATTCTTTCTTTCCATTCCCGACTAGACCACAGATATTAAAACAAATGTTTGGCGCAGTATAGCCGAAATCGGCTCTTGCGCCAATAAACCCCAAAATCAATCATTAACTCTATGCTTTGACGCTAAAGCTACAATATGACTTTAACCTTTTAAGTGCCACCGGCGTATATATACGTCTCGCTCAGCTAAAACGTTGAATTCCCGGAAGTATATATACGTCTTTCTGAAATGTGTTTCTGTGCACTACATTCATAAAATTATTCTGAAGGCCTTAGAATGCAATAAAAGGACCCTGAGAATGCTTGCGAAGGATTTACTTATTTCAGGGGATTTGTCTGTGTGTGCTTACATATTAATTTTCTTTCCTCTCTCCCCCAATACATCACATACACGTGCTTATGCGGAAAACAGTGGCATCGGGGAACGAATTGGAAAATTTTAATCGACTGTTAAAGGGATTCATTATAAACCGTACAAATTATCAAGATAAGTGTTAATTTTTGTATTTAATTTTATATATGACAAGCCCATGGGGTCACTGGTAGTTATTAAACTTGTTTTTAAATTATCATTGTTACATTAATCATAAAATAAATTGTGCAGTACTGATACATTTTTAAGTATATTTTATCAGCATAAATGTGCGTACATTATTATTTTTTTTTATTATATCCAAATGCATTTTGTTCGTTACCTTTCGTTAATTAATAATTTTTTTAAAAATAATATTTTGTTCGACTTTTGAATATGCTCGCGCCCTCCCTTGTACAGTTATTACGCCTCCGTAGGAGGACGCGCCCCACAGTTTAAGAAACGCTGGCCTAACTGAAAAAAGTAAGGTGTTCCTTTTTCTTTATTTTCAACATTTTGAGTTTGACTCCGAGGCTTCTCCACTCATGCTATGTTCTGACCCCCCCCCTCCTTTCCCTCCAGGAGCCTTAATGATGGGGGAGATCTCCCCTTCAACCGACATAATGAGGAGGTACCGCGACAAGCCTCTGGAAAACTTTAGCATACAGCTAGGGGACTCGTTCCCCTTATAGAATTTGTTACTTTTCCGTTTCGCCGGCACAAATCTCGCCAAGTTAACGTTATAAATTGGCGACAACACACATACACACACACAAAATATCAACGAATTGGTTTTTCATCTATTTTTGATGTATTATGAAAAAAGACGTTACGGATTAGACAAGCCCCTCACTTGTTTTGAAAATGGAGTGGTAAAAGGTTACCAGTGGGAATATTCCGTTTGACGTTGGTTGCATCATTTTTGGCGACTTTATCGCCTACGCTGGCAAAATGGAGAATTACCTTGAACTTTTTAAAGAATTTAGATCAAAGTCAAAGTTTTAGTTTTGCTTTTACTCTATCACTCTTTTTGTGATATAAACATATAGCAAAAAAAAACCACTGTAAATAAAAGGGAAATTTATAAAATGCGTAATACTTCGAGGAGAGACATAACAAGTTGATGTCAATGTAAATATTGTTGTAACGTAAAACTAATTATCATTTTTTCTGTCAAGGATAATTGAAAGAGGTCATAAGCTTTTATTCTAAAATTTGATAAGACAAAATATTGACGTCGTGTACGATGTTCAAGATAAAGAAATTCTTTCCAACTGTTTACTCTTGCTTCACTGGAGCATACTTTTAAAGGTTACTCCTTTGGATTATTTTGATAAGTGGTTCTCGAACTAAATTACACAGGAGAGTACCGAAAACTCGGCGCTCAATTACCCGGCAGTCCGGTAACTCGTTTGCACCCCTATAGGTTGAAAAACCCCATAATTGGGCATTACGCATTTCTTTAAAACACGTAATATAAAAAAAAATTAAGTCAATTCCTACTTTGAATGGATGAATAGAAAGTATTTTATGAACAATTGAAAATTTGAACAAGATATATATATATACAGGGTGTTTCTAAATGAATATCGGGGTTTTAACGCTTCATAGTATTTATTACATATAACTTACAAGTATAATTCATACATCGAATGAAAGAGTAACTGAAACAGTTTTACCTACAAGCTTATAAGTGTTCAATATGAGCCCATTCGCTACATGGCGCCCATCAAGTCGATAGGTGAGTTCATCCCAAGCTTTGTTCAGTGTGTCTGAGGTAATTCTTACTACGGCTGCTTCAATCCTGTGTTTTGTCTGGAAGGACAGCTGGTGGAGGAGGTACATACACACAATCCTCAATGAGCCCCCATAGATAAAAATTACATGGTATCAGATCGGGTGAGCGTGGAGGCCATACGAAACAAGCTTTATCGTGATGCTTTTTGCGGTCAATCCATTGTTCGGGCTCTGTGATGTTCAACCAATTGCGCACTGAAAGATGCCGGTGAGGCGGTGCACCATCTTGCTGCCAAATGAAATTATCTGGCTCACTTTCTTCCAGCTGAGGAAACAGCCATAATTATAGAGCATCGAAATAGACAGAACCAGTTATAATTGGTTCTCCATAAACGAAAGGCCCATACACTTTCTGCCGAGATACGGTACAAAAAAATAGCAGATTCTGCGTTTGCAAACTGAATACAAAACGCTTTCTGCTCACTATTCGCCATTTTTCTACTAGGGCACTGATCGGCGGGAAAGGGAAAAAAAATTAACATACATTTCACGCGCATGCGCACGCATGCCAGCAAACAAAACTCTTTCAGTTGCTCTTTCATTCGATGTATGAATTATACTAAAAAGTTATATGTAATAGGTATATAAAGCGTTAAAATCCGATATTCATTTAGAAACGCCCTGTATATAGGAAGAGAGCGAACTAATAGTAGGAATTGAAAAACGAGCATGATTTGTCTGCATTGTTGTAACAATACACAACCTGTTTGTCCAGTTTGGCTGAAAAACCGGTTTTCGACGCTAACTTTTGTCATTGTTTTAACAGTTACATTGTTACATCAATGGAGACGAATCTAATTTGGCGTCGAAAACAGGTATTTAATTTAATTTAACTATAAAAATTAAGCAAATTAAATTTTTCCGTAGAATTTTGTGCACGCAAATAAATGAGGATATTTTATAAATCAAAATTAAAAATAATAATTTACATGAGAAGTTATATTTAACACCAAGTAAAGTCCGGATTGAAGTAATAATTGTATAAAAAAGACATTACTGAATTTTTCTTATGATTTAGGTAATTAAACTATGATGTACGAAAAAAATCTGAAATGTGTAATAGGTTTAGTATAGCATTGATAATACGATGAGGCATGACTTCAAAAGTTTAATTCACTAACTGTAAGGATTCCATATCATAGAAATTTTATTTGAACCCGATACGTGAGTAGGCGTAGGAGCTATTACAGGAATTGCAAACACAAATTTGTATTTAAACTATCTGTATCGGTTAGCTGAAAGTATGAGAAGATGAACTATTATACTCAAATCTAAATATACTTTTACTTATTTGTTGCTTATAGAAAGTGACACGTCTTCCAAAACGAGACGATAAAAAGGCTCAGGACGATTACTCCAATAAGTTCCATCTCCAAGCGAAATTTAATTAATTTGTCTGACAATAATTCAGCAACTCAATAGCACAATGTTAGTGATACAATGGAATTAAACTAAATCGTAGGTCACCTATATGGTGCTTAAAGATACGGATAACGTCAGACGCACAACTAACCCTTTGCCACGATGAATTTCATGGGCTTCGATCTGACCCTGTCAGACAGGTGGCATTAGCAACATCAACATATTAGTTTTATTGAAACATTTTTCGTAAAAGAAGAGTATTTCGAAAATATGTCATTTTTCTATCAGTTTTTACCGAAAATTGCATTTAAATATCCCCTCTTTTTTGTAATAATGTTCTTAATATATATATATATATATATATATATATATTATAGTAGTTACTAAAGTACGATTCGAACGCTAACGAAAAACAGTTTTGCAGTAATTTTACATTAATGTAAAAATGCAACATTAAAGTTTTTTATGTTAAATTTTTGTTCGTTTATCTGTCTATACTAAGGACCGCAGCATCGGATGAAAAGTTCAATACAGGTATTCGGTATTTTTTAGATCTTATTATCGGGATACCGGTTTCTTAGGAAAAGAAATGAAATATAGTTTTTTTTTGTTTTATTTGCCAGTTTTATTAGTGTAAATATCAAAAAAATTAATTTGTAATTTTTAAATTATAACAGTGTATATAGAATCAGAAAAAAAATATAGAAACATCTTTTTTTGTTAAAATCACAAAAAAGTGTTCCTTTCACTATTCAGTATTCCTTTCACTGTGGAACTTTTACAAATTTTTGAAACGTGATCTTAAGAAACGTGATGCATTAATTGTACTGTCATTAAGCTTGGAACGTAATTATGTTCAAAAATTACCAGCTGTCGAAAACGTTCTTTCATCATCTACGCTAGTTAGTAGTATTGCAATACGCGATATACTTTTTCCAAATATTTACCTCCAAGTCTCTCATCTTCAAATAAATCAATTTCTTGTCGGAGGGTTTTGGATCTAGCCGATTTCTTTATTGTATTTTAGTTTGTTGAATTTTTTTTAGTTACGCTAATTCTAATTTTTGTTCCAGGCAATTCCTATTCACTTTCAACATTAGTAACTGTACCTTCGATAACTGTATCGAATTCTTCTGAATGTGGGTAAGGTTCGTGGGTAAAAAATTTTAAGAGAAGTTACTATAAATGTGATCAAATTTGAATTGGTTAGTCTCTTTTCTTTTTCATTTTCATTTATAAAATCATGATGATATGTAAATACAAGTACGATATGCAAATACAATGTGAATAACAAACTCCCTAATTAAAAAAAAATATCGAAATATTACGTATTTTCTTCACAACTACAACCTTGTTTTCACAGATCCAAATATCAGATTACGAATCCTGTGCACGTGTGCAGTATCGCTCTGAGCTGCAATAAAATAGCTCCTTGCCCAGTTCACATACTTTATCGCTTCTCTTGATTGTACGATAAAACTTTATATTCACAGTCTAATTAATTTTTTCTGTTAGGGAGACACAAAATTAAAAATGTATACTATTTTGCATAATTGGCGATCCCTGAACATACCGAAAAACCGGTACTTAAGCTTGTGAATACCGGTATTACGAAATTGCACAAATGACTCAAAATACCGGTATTGCAATCCCTAGTCTATACTAATCTCAATACATATCAAAGTAAAGATTGTTTAAACGAGAAACTTTTTTTTTACCGAAAATATATTTTCATTATGTTGTTGGCAATTATTTACTTCTGTTTCAAAACTGATTTCTGAAAGATCTTTCAGTAATACAGACTACATTTTCTTCATCCAGATGCTGCATTGATGTCTGATAATTCGAATATTCTTTCTCTTTGTTTATTTATTTTTTTTAGAAAAATAATATCTGCAAGATTGATAAATAAGCTTGTAGAACTTTGTAAAGGTCAAGTAGGAATGCGTCAATCTCCTTAACTTCTGCTGAATTCTACGCCTAACTGTCAAGTAGATGTCTAAGGTTTCGTCATTCTTCCTTTCTATGATACGAACACCAAATGGAAAATGTTTATGAACATATTTCCATCCAGATGGTATGATAATGGCTTGGACAAACTGTCACATGACGTATTTCAAGTGTTTCAAGGATAACCAAACCAACAGTTCAGATGTTAATGCATTTTCCCGATAAGACACTGACGTTCACATGTCAAAAGAAGATGCATATTTATTTATGTGGCATATAAAATGTGAATCTAACAATTAACTTCTAAGATTCGCTAATATGCTTTCGACATTTTAGACATTTTTAAAAACATTTTTTCTATTAAAATAAATAAAATAGGACATTTAATCTAAATTGTAAAGAGAAAGTTCGTGACGTTTAATTATGGAGAAGATTTTGCCCTTTAGACGTGTTTCTCAAACTTTGTTTCATTATGCAGGTTTTAATCCACTGGCGTAACTAGTCCTGAGTAAGCCTAGTACAAAAATTTCTTGGGGCCCTTTCCTTGTAAAATAAATAAAAACGGTTGCATGAATAAAACTTATTCGAAAGTGTTATGGAACGTTTCGTTCTATAACGTTCAAGTATAGAAATTTGCTGTAAAGAATTCGAAGAATAATTTTTATTCCATTAGGCTTAGCTGCGCTCGCATCAAAAACATTGCAACTAGTCTGATGCCAAAATACGGACTGTTGCCAATCTGGTAAACTGAAGAATGTTACAAGGAAACTGCTTCCAGCTTTACAATATAAATGCACAGTATAAATATAAATATTGGTTTATATAAAATATAAATTTCTAATATTGCAAATGCATAAATATAAAATTATAAAATTCATTTTAAAAATTAATTATTTTACAAATTACAATGTTCTATAATTTTATTAAATTTCTGTTTGTTTATTAACTCACTTGGCTTGAATGGCCTTTAGTTGGCAACGAATTGAATAATATTTGTCTCAACAAAAGTGTCAAAAAGGCGCACATATCAGGGCCCCTGTAGCATTGATACGGTGGTAGCCACGCTATTGTTTTAATGCCAAAACGTGAAAGTATAGATCATCCTCTTTCGTATACAAAAATCAGCCGTTACACTCCTTCTTCACTGGGAATTTCAAGATGTTATATAGCTACATATTATTTTCAAGTTATTGAGATATCGAAGTCATTATGCTTTCTATTGTATTGGGGAAAAAAACAACATTTTTATAGCCCTTACCTCTTTTTTTAAAAGGTCAGGACTTGAAACTCTGAAATGGAAGTATATTTACATTTTACGCCCCCACAACCCCCTTGGGTGTCTTTTTCCGCAAAACTCGTAATTAGCAAATCTCTATTCAATAAGGGAAACCTGTTTGCTATTTTTCAAGTCTACGGATGAAATGGTTCAAAAATAGAAATTTTTCTCTGTAAGGCCCCGCAGTTCCCCTTGGGAGTTGATTTCCCCAAAAAATCCGTCCTTAGCGGATCTCTACTCAATAAAATAGGCATTTCTGCCAAATTTAAAGTCTGTAGGTCTAATAATTTTGGAGACCTTGTGATGAGTGAGTGGCTTTTCTCTTATGTATGCAAAGATAGAGATCGAATGAGATTGACTTTTAAAATCTCTTTCAATATTTATCATTTTGGTTGTCTCTACTGAACTAGTCGGGCCCCTTTCTGTGTCATTTTTAAGACCCATTGGGCAGCCAATGAGAGACATCGTCCTAATCTATCAAGCACTAATGAGAGAGCAGCCTATCATACACACAGCTCTACTTCTAACCTCAATATTCACTATCATGAGCGAATTTTTCTGAACGATTGATTCGACCAATCAGAAAGCAGTACAATCCAGAAAGAAAATGAAAACCTCGTTCCACATCAAATTCACCTCCAGATATGGGATTGGGGGCCGCCAAATATGAAAACCGTAAGAATGTGATGATTTTGAAAAAAAAAAGAAAAGAAAGCTTTGTCCAACCGAAAGTAGATGAAAACCCTTTTTTTTTGTGATCCGGTTCTGTCTCCAAATTGTGAGATATTAAAAGAGATCTGTACCATTATTATTTTTCGATGTAATTAATTTCAAAATTTTTTCCTTAGCAGTTTGTTATGAGGTACTTATCTCTCTATTTTGTCGTTAAATTACGTCTAAGCCCATAACACTAAAACTGGAAACATGAATTAGTACTGAAACAGAAACTTGAAAAAAGGCTGCTCTGTAGTATTTAGGAAATATCCCTAATTGATGCTTTTATTGTTATTCCTTTTTTATTTGTTCTGTCTTCTAATACTTCAGAATTGTGAAAGAACGGATATCTTTAATACTGAACCTATATCTCTTTCATTACTTCATTTTATGTTAACAATCCAGGCTATTTAAAAGCATGTTTCAAATTAAGAATTCTTAGAACCTTGGGCCACCTTGTGCCACATTTTATTTTCATTAAAAAGCAACACATTACTTGTATTTTTAATCCTATCACATATTTTGAACCAGATATTTCATATTTTGAAGTAAAATAATTAAAAATTCTGTATATACTTATATTCCTAAATGAATTGCAAAAATGCTATAGCATTATATGTAATTCAAAAATATCCAACTTTCTTTATGCCTATTTAAGGATAATCCGGTTTTCAAATAGAGCTGGAAATGCTTAGAAAACCATTTAGTTCATACAATACAATAAAATAGCCCTTAAAGCATGAAGCTGAATAATGGTGAAAAGCTTCTAAATCTAGCAATATAAAGAAAGATATAATATTAATTATTCAAAGGATAGGTACTCCTTTTAAAATAAATCACCTTAACAATTTGCGTAATATGAAATAAACTGTATTTATTTAGAGATTCTCAATAATTCAAGAAAGAATGCCATAGTACAGGTGTGAGCAAATAGCAGCCCTCAAAGAGTTTTTTTTTGTGGCCTGCTAAAACAGTCAGAAACACAAATGGTCAGAGAATTCTCTATAATTAAGCCAATATATATTTGTGAGCAGTTTTTTTTGTATGAAGATGAACAAGAGTAAATATAGATGCAAGTTGGCTGACATTAACTTGCATGCTGAGATGACGATTTTGACAAACAATCTTATTCTTAATTTTAAAAAAAAAAACGTAGAAAAGTGTAATACAGTCGACTCTCGTCAATTCAAACTTCCGATAATACGAACCTCTCGCTAATTCGAAGTACACGCTCAGCCCTTAGAAAAACTCTTGATATTTCGAACTAAAACTATACATTTTGGTATACTAAATACTTCGAAGTAAAATCTGTGGCTGGCCAGACTACAATACGCAATAATTCGAAGTTATTTTATAAAATTCACGACAATTCGAATACTTACTATCTGGAGTCCTGTAGCAAACAGGTTAGGGCTAACATGTTTTGTGCTGTATTATCTCTGCATTTGTGTTCCTTGTAATGTAGCCTCTTTGATGACTATCTGTCTGTTATCCCTTTGTGTTTTCTGGTTCCTCAGGCGAAGATTGTGTTTTTTGCGTCGGACTGATATAACGATTTACGGCTCATCTGTGTGACTTACAGAATGAGAAACCTAATAGGACACGGGCCGGACTGAACTCTGCCTTGAGGAACCAATAGAGTTGGAGACAGTGTCCGAGGGAACCGGGTGCGAAACGATTTGATTTCCAGTGAGGAATGGAAGAGATTTGGTGGGGTGTGAAGGAGTCCTGTGCGAGAATTACTATATAAATGTTAATGCATGACTTATAACTTCTGTATCTTATTTATACTGTATAATGTGTACTTTTAAAAAATATTTTTAAGTAATTTTATACATATGTGCAATTGTTGTTTTATTACATAGTTTGAAACGAACCTAATTCCCGTCTACCCTGTGACCCAACTAAAGGTGTGGAAGATAGTGAAGGAGGATTCGACATGATAATTTCTAATTATTTATTAATCACTTTAATCGACTCAAACACAAACCAATTTAACACTATAATTAGGATGAACCAGTCAGACAACGGAGGGAAGATACGAAAGTCGCGTTTGGGGAGAATACATTAAATAAACCTCTTTATAATAATGGTTCTTCCCTAATATTGCTTTACATAGTAGATATTGTACTTAATGTCAGCTTAACACTTTAATACTTTAAATATCTACGTAATATGAAGGTGACAGTACCTGAACTTATGCAGTTTTCTAGTCAATTCAATTTATCTTTAACATTTCCGGACTATAATCTTTTACAAGGACTTTCTAACCATTTATGGTAATCTTCACATTGTATCTTTCTTGTCACCTCTAGTTAACTTAACTCCTAACCTTCTGTTATCTATTCTCTTCACTTCTAATTCATTAACCTCTTTAACTCGCGAACAAGAACTATGTATAAGAAACTTAATTTGCATATCACGTTTCCTTCTTAGGAGAAGATTGGTGAGTTTAAAATTCGGCAGTTTTTTTCTTACTCTCTTGATAATTCAAGGTTTTTCATTGGCCCCTTCAACTGCGAATTATCAAGAGTCGACTGTATATATATATATATATATATATATATATATATATATATATATTGTGTGCATTTGTTTCATTAAACTGATTCTAAAATTAAATGTGCTTCAGCACATAATAGTACAATATGTAGCACAGTAAATAAATTGAATAAAACTGCTCCTATTTTATTAAATTTAAGTTTATGGTACATTTTATAATTTTTCTGAGATGTAAAGTTAATTAATGCTTTTAAAAAGAGAGTTGCGGCCTCCCTGTGTCCTCCACTCCCACATTGTGGTCATCGAGCAAAAAACACTGACCAACCCTAACGTAGTAGATTTAAATCATTTCACTGGTAAAATGAATCATCTTAATAAACCCACTTATGGAGAATAAGCCTCTTGTTGATATTTTTTATCAGGTCATTTTTTTTTTTATCTCCAAAAGAAACGGAACTGACCGTTAGTCCAGAAATAACCATTGCTATTTGTAGCCAAGAAGCTTAAGTCTGTAAAAATACATCAAAGCTGATAAATATATGCTAGAAGCATAATTTAACATGGTGTTTATTTATAGTGTTATAGAGAATGCCTTGAAGATAGCGGTTTAAAGATAATTTCATTAATGAAGCAGAAATATTACAAACCTTAATTATATTGATGGAAAAAGGTGTACGATGTCATACTGAAAAAAATGGAAGGGCTTAACTATAAAAAACATTGTATTCAATACCTTTTGTTGAAATGTCATATACTCTATAAATTTTTAGGATCAAATAAATTTTTAAAGAAACCTAGAACTACTCTTAATGAATACGAAAACACGGATCGAAAAAGAGGCTTTTTTTCTACTTTGCATATTTAAAGGAGAAAATGTTTCAATTTTCTCCCATTCAGGAAAAATGGATAACAAAATCAAATTCCCTGTAGGCCTAGCTAACATCACAATAGCTTTGAAATGGTACAGAATCCTCTATTTATTTAATCTTTACAAAAGGATATTTTTTTAATTCATTTCCGAAGTGTCTTACTACATTAAATTAAAGAAATGGCTAAGAATATTTAAAATGAAATTTTTCTGGTAAAAGTTCAGATGTATAAAGTTATTTTAAAAATTTAAACTGTTTTTATTAATCTTAGTGACGAATATTTATCTTTTTTGTATAGTGGGATTTAGTATGTGATCGTGAATGGCTTGTATCTTTGTCCAAATCTGTTTTTATGGCTGGAACATTTGTCTCTAATCTGCTTTTTGGACAACTCGCGGATACGTAAGTATATTTTAATTTTCCAATATATATAGATTGTTGAAAAATTTGCTCAGTGTTATTTGGTAACAAGTTAACTGTAGAGTTAAATTAGTTGTATATTGTGAGGTTTCGAACTTAAAAATTGTTGCATAAATTTTACTTCTATAGTATGAATAATAATTATTGAAGCTTTGACCGATTTGTTGTTTTTGTTTCTGAAGTTCAGTGTTCGAAAATATGAAGCAAATAACCAATTTGAACTAAACTAAACTGAACTTTTTAATAAAACTAGGGCGTAAAATCTTTGCAATCAAAAATCTATTGAAATCAATCACTAAAACCAACAACTTTTTCTATTATGTGTCAAAAACATATCAAATCCGAATTCTAACAGTCAACCGAACAATTCTCCCACGTATAGATTCATTACAAAAAGGATGCTAATTTTAACAACATAATTTATCATATCAAACGATTAAATAACAGTAAGTAAAATGAACAATAAGAAAAATTAGAGATTTATAAATTCTAAAATGAAAGCAGACGATAATAGTATGAAAAATAGAATAATATCCAGCGTTAATAGATTCATTAAAATAATTTCTAAGAACATATTTCATATTTACATATTGTATATTTTAGTTTATATTCAAATCTAGATCCACTCCGTAGTTTCTTTTTTTTATATGGCAACTTCTCGGGCCCAGGTGACAGGTAAATAGCCGAAGTAGGCTGTTACAAAAAATGCTAGTAGTTACCTCTGATTCCAATTACTTTTTCCAAAAGCTTTACATTTTTGCTTTTGAATATTTCGTGAACTAAAACGAAAAGTTTATGAATTTATTTAAAAGAATGAAAACTTATAAGAAAATTAAAATGGTTACTTATATGAGAACTAATTTAAATACCCATTTATTTCAACATATATAATTAGTCCAAAGTTGTTTAAATGGAATATATTATTTAGTCTTATGCACATGCTATTGTTTAATTACAGATTAGGTCGAAGGCCAACCATCACTGCATGTTGTGCCATCACAGTATTTTCTGCTATTATATGTGCCTTTTCTACGTCTTTCATTATGTTTATCATAACCAGATTCTTCCTTTCTTTCGGAATATCTGGAGTTTACAATGTGTCATTTGTTTTACGTAAGTATTTTTATATGTGTTTATATCTTTTTTATACATCAGTAATCCCCATGAATAATATTTTTCTTTTTTGACCGATATTTTTAAAATCTTTTTTTCCCTCTATAAATAATTTAAATTTTAGTATTAAATAATATACTAGGTGATTTTTTTAAAAATTCTGACACTATTCAGAGCCACTTGTAGCTCTATATAACAAAAGAAATGGCTCCAAACTTGGTATGGAAATGAATGATGACATGGAAAGTTGGAGTCGTGGAGAAAATAGTTCAAAAAATTCCTTATAACCAATAGGCGTATTTGGCGTTGTACAAGGCAAAAAATGTCACAAAAAAGAAAATAATAATACATACATACAAAATAAAAGAGAATTATTTATTCGCTGCATTCAACGCCTTATTGAATTCCTCTCTTTGTAACTGTCAAACTCTGAAATAATCATTCGATTACTCGAAAATCTTAATCGTTTGTTTCTTTTATGCATGTTCTAGACATTTACCAATTTTTAGAGCAATAGGACAAATCATAGGAGTGTTGTTATTTTTTTATAGAATGTATTATGTTTACTGAAGCTGTCACCGACTTAGGACAATGAAGTAGGGTTAAACCTTCCAAACCCAACCTTCCCCTTCAGCAGAAAATTTATTCATACTCGTGTAAGAAAAAAACTGTAGGAAGTAAAACATGATTGAAAAAGACCTAAGCCTAAAAGTTGCACGTGTAATCAAATATAAATCTTTTAAACAATTAAACTAAACAAATGACTGTTGTAAACAGAATTAGTAGCAAAAAGATACTCTCAATAAGCAAATCAATTTCTGAATTTACCAAATACTTTCATATACATAAACTGATAAGACAGAAACAGTAAACTATATGAATACATTAGTTTTGTCTTGGAAGACAGGGAACCAGAAGTTAAGTAAATCTATGGTGCTATATGTATGATAATTTTGGAACTAATAGAATTTAATCAAGAGCATTTATATATAGTAAAATTGAAGAATGTAAGTTCAGGGTTATTCATAATTCTCTACAGGATTTCAAAACACTACTGTAAAAGAAAGACGAATACAGCAAGAAAGAACATTTGAAAGAATACAGAATCAATACAAGTTTCATTTGTGTATCTTATAAGTGTTCTATGAGTGAAACCTTGTTTATACGGCTCACATCAGTGCTTCTCAAACTTTCAACATTTGCGACCCAATATTCAAGCATAATTTTTATCGCACTCCCCCTTTCATACAAATAATAATGTATTGAATTCAATAACACTATACTTTGACACTAAAGCTGCAATACGACTTTTTCTTAAGTGCTACCCACGTAGATAAGTGTCTCATTCAGCCAAAGCGTTAATTGCCTGAGACATATATATACGTCTTTCCGAAGTACGATCTTTTCTGCACGCTACAATCTATAAAATTATCCCGAAGGCCTTTGGAATGCAATAAATGGACCTTGACAGCGATTATGAAAGATTTACTTATTTCAGAGGATTTCCTTATTTATTCCTCCCCCCTCGAATTAATCAGAAACGCTCGTCTACGTGGAAAACGGTGGCATTGTGGAGCGAATTGCGTAACTTTTAATCGGCAGTTAAGGGATTAATTATAAATCGTACAAATGAACAAGATAAGTGTTCATTTTTGTGTATAATGTTACATATGACAAACCTATGGGGTCACTGGTAGTTATTAAACTTGTTCTTTACTTAGTATTCTTAAATTTATTGTAAAATACATTGTGTACAGTACTGATACATTTATAAGTATATATATCAATGCAAATATTAAATTTTTTTATTATGTCGGAATGTATTTTGTTTGTTTACTTTCAGTAAACTAATAATTTTTTATAAATAATATTTTGTTCTCGATTTTTCAATGCACCGGAGCCTGCTTGTAGAGTTATAACGCCCCTGTAGGGGGGTGCGCCCCACAGTTTGAGAAACGCTGGCTTAGAGTAATGCGATAGTCCAGTTTCTGTCACACTCTATTCAATAAGGTGCTATCAACGTTATTGACAGCCCATGTTACCCTTTCCATGTTATCCGAAAACTTGGTCTTTTACATAAGACCAAGTTTTCGTACCCCTTCTGCCGCATAATGTAGAAGAGCTGCATGAAAGCATAACACGTACTGTCTATAATCTTGATGGAACCATGTTGAGTTGAGAGTGGTAGGAACTGGACTATCTCACGGATGTATGCCATGTAACCAAGGTTTATCCCGTAGAACATCTGTAATAAATAAAAGAATTGCTTGTGGATTCTTTCAAACGTTCTTTTTTTGCTGTATTCGTCTTAGTTGCTTTACTATAGCGTTTCGAATTCCTTGAAGGAATTGCGGATAGTCATTAAATTATAGTGTTGGTTACACCAATCACACAGAGCTTTTAGTAATAATATCTTTTAGAAATAAAACTATTCTTTATTACTAAAAAGAATCCCCCCTTCCCCCCAGATATTTGAAATTTTTAGTGTCTTTTCGGAACAAAATAAAGCTAGCTCATAACAGACAATACTATTTTGAAAAAACTTTTAGGTATATTTGTATTGTGAAATAATTTTAACCATCATTAACTCTTTACTTCGCATTTCAGTTATGGAGATCGTCGGTCCTAATGAGAGATCCATCTACGGTATCGCGATGAATTTCGGATGGTGCATTGGATTCGTTTCTCTGCCAGGAATCGCTTGGCTTCTCAGGGATTGGTTCTGGATACAAGTGGCTCTCACAGCTCCATGCATAATTCTCCTCGTCACTTGGTGGTAAGGAAATTGATTATTAACGTTCCGTTGTTGTTGTTGCTACGAATTCCAGATTGTCAAATAATGCTAGACCATCTCCATGAATCTAAAACTCAAGAAATTCTAAAAATAGAAGAGGGCCCAGAAGGACCTCTCTTTTTTAAAATCTAAACGAGTCAAGATGTGGGCAGGGGAGATCAGCTCGAAACAATACCAGCGCCACTCAGGGAATATTTCCTGACCCTGACGAAAAGTGAGAAATTTTACATGGCCGCTCACAAAGCGCGAGAAGGCAGCTTGGTATTTCCTAGGTATAAGCCTTAATGAGCCACCTGGATTTCTTCTGAAGTACCAAGGATGACTAGGAGGAGTTCTTCCAATAGGATTCAGCTTGTGAGGGAGGATAATTATATTGGGAGCCGGGCGTGATGCAGTGTCTGTAAGAGTAAGATAAGGATACATGATAAAGGGAAAAGAGAAGCTTCAATTGGCTCTAAGGTTTGGGGCACCAAATGGGAGAAAACTGACTTAGCCCCGGGTGCCTGTCTGTTTTAGCTGAGCATAATGATATGGCTTTCGCGCCTAGGGTGACCCTACCAGGTGATCAGGTACTTCACCCATACCACCCAGGTACACCCCTCCGCCACTTTTAGGCAACAAACAGGACTTTGAAGGGATTAATGCTCCGTATTATCTATGGGAAAAAGCCACTCACTCATTATCTCATCATGATATATCTTCGGAATTATTAAATCTAGACTTGAAATTTGGTAGGCGAGTTCCTTTTATGGATTGAGATCCACTAAGAATGAATTTTACAAAAATCGACCATTAAGGAGCATTGTGAAGGGTTAAGAGGCGTTATAGATAAATATTCCCGTTTTTGAACTATTAGACCTACAGACTTGAAATTCGGCAGAGATCCGCTATAAAAGAGGTTTTGCGAAAATTGACTCCTGTGGAGGGGAGAGGGAGTTACTGGATCGTATAAATAAAAAAAAAATCCGTTTTCGAACTATTAGAACTACAGCAGTGTTCTCTTCAAACTTTGTAGATTCACCGAACCCTTGAAACTATGAGGTGTTTTCGAGGAACCCTATTCCACCCTAAGAAGAACATATCTTAATGGAATATTTAAAGTAGATCAACATGTTACAGTTACTTTATATAAAAACAATTAAAAAATATTGTATTTTAATAAAATTTTTATACAAAATTTACGAATTTACTCATTAATAACATTAATTGTTGCGCCAGGTATCTCAACTCTGTAAGAAAAGTGAATCTATTTTGCATGCATATTTATAACTCCCCCCCCCCCCCGAATTTTTGTTGTGACTCGTTGAATCCCTCGGTATGCCTTGTAAAGCCCCCAGGATTCCGTGGAACACAATGTGAAGATCCCTGATTTACAGTAATGTAATTTGGTATGCATGTTTCTTTTGTTGAGTTGAAATCTTCTAAAAACGAGTTTTACGGAAATCGACTCTCAAGGATGTTAACGGAGCTTATTCATAAAAAATTTCGTTTTTGAACTATTATATTTTGACTTGAAGTTTGGAAAGCATGTTTATTTTGTTGAATAGAGATCCACTAAAAATGAGTTTTGTGGAAATCCACGTTGGGGAGGGGGTTAAGGGAGTGCAAAAGATAATAATTATACTTCAATTTTAGAAATTCACGTCCTCCAAGATGTGAGAGTTATAAGAATGTTATTAAATGCAATCAAACGCTTAATGATAGGATTTAGATATGAATAATTTATATATACAACCTTTGACGATAAAGTTGTGAATCAATTCAGAAATGTTGATCTGGCAATACTGGGGAAACAAAACTTTGTACATGCGTATCAGCAGGTGTTGACCATCTGCCGCCACCGTTGTTCAGTTGAACGTCGTTTGTGTTCTGTGTAAGACTTGTTTTGGTAAGTGCTTGCTTAGTGCGTTGGTTCTTAATTGAGAACAAGAAAATGAACGAACAGAAGGTCAATTTAAAATTTTGTTTTAAGCTTGGAAAGAACCGAGAGAAACTTATACGATGCTTGTACGTATTTATGAAGATCAACCACTGTCCACTGTGTACTAGAGTCTCGCCCGTTTTCGAGAAGTCCGGGAAAGTGTTTCTGACAACCCCCGTAACGAAAAACCGAAGACCTCCGTCAGTGACGAAAACATTGAGAAAGTGAGTAAAATGCTCACGAAAAATCGTCGATTAACTGTGCGATAAATGCTGCAAGGTACATTGGAATTTTGACTCGTTCCAAGGAACTTCTACGCAGGGTACGACCCCAGTACGCACAATTTTCATGGTTGATTGTTCAGACAATGTTCGCCCTCACACAGCCAATATCGTCAAACAGTTCCTGCCAAAGGAGGGGGGGGGGTGCAAACTGAAAATCCACCATTCTCTCCTGATCTCAATCTTCCAGACTTCTTCTTATTCCGTTTTGGAAAGAAAGAGATTTGACGATATTTCTGACATCCAACGAAACGTGACAAGGCTTTTGAACTCCATCTCAAAGGAAGACTTCTTGCAAAGTTTCCAGGACATGTATAGCAGATCTCAGCGGTCCATAGTTATGAGAGGTGACTATTTCGAAGGACAGTAAGGCAACTTTCGTTAAAATTTCATCTACATTAATGTTATAGGACTATTCACCGAACTGTATTTTCAGAGATTGTATATGAACAGTATTTTTACATTTCACGTCATGAAATACCTAGCGAAGCGGACGGGTAACGGATCGGATTTATATACGTTTGTTTCAGAAAAAAACAAATGTCTTAATAGGACTGAATCCATGAGTTACTCTTAATATTCTAAATGTAAAGCACTCTTTATTGGCTTACAAAACTCCGGCATTTTTGTTTAGCTATTTTTTTAGTAGACTCTAACTAAACAATGTACCGTAAAATCCGGTGTATAACGCTCACTTTTAACACAAAAAATAAGATCGAAATTTATGGGTGCGCTTTATACGCCGGGTATGAAATTGAGAGCTTTATAAATAAAGATAAGATAAGCATAGAAAGAGAAAAAAAATTGGACTTTTTTGCATACATTAAAACACGTTTTATTTAAAAGAAATGAAATTACTTACATACTTAAAGGATTGTAGTTTTAAAAGTATGCTATTTCTTTCTCAAGTTTTGAATAATACCTTGAATAAATGACTTCAAAGCATAAGCGCATTGCTCACGTACATTTCAAGTTTCTTCGTAAAAAATGGGGTGCACGTTACGTTGGCGAATACATCTAAAAATTAAAAATTGCAGCTTGAAAGTATAGCTGCACGTTATACGCCGGATTTTACGGAATATATGTTTTAGTGGAATTTTCGTTGAATTTCTTAAAGATTGTTAATTCAAAAATAAAATAAAATATTTTTTGAATTTTATTTTTGTATTATTAAGCCTACATACACTGTTATTATTATTTTTTTACCTATTTCTTGAATCTCGATTTGAGGGCAATATTGTCGAAGTAATGGCAGGAATTTTTCTTTCTTTTAAACTTTAAATTTTTGTATGTTTGTTTGAAGAATGAGCGGAAAGAGGAATTCGTATACGTCAAACTACAAGTATA
Organism: Trichonephila clavata; assembly: GCA_019973975.1. NCBI lineage: Eukaryota > Metazoa > Arthropoda > Arachnida > Araneae > Nephilidae > Trichonephila > Trichonephila clavata. Next base: position 22,573 of record BMAO01037099.1, read on the forward strand.
GGCATACACCAGCCCCCCTTCCGTAAAAGGTTCTATACTCCACAAACTACAGGGGATAGCTTAATAACGGTATGACTGCTCCGCATTTCTCGGAATATGAGTGACAAGTTCGAGAGTGGATGATCATTCTAGATTATGGGAGATGCCAAAATCATAAAAGGCATGTGATCGTCGACCTATGTTTCACGGCCTGGAGTAATAACTCGCTATATGATCTAATGCAGTGGTCTTCAAACTTGTCGTAGTCTCTCACTCCCCCTATGATTATTAACTCCCCTTTGCATATTATCTAAATTTGGGTATGTTGGATTCATGATTAACGACTACTTAATTAATAAATCAATATTATTTATTAATCTTTCTTACTAGAGAAATATACAAATATTAATTAAACTTTAAGAACAACAAATTACAGTGGAGTGCGATAAGAATTCAATTATGAACGGCGGAACACTAACTGAAACTACGGAGAATAACGTATACAATCAAACTACGCATTTATATCTAATTTATGTAAATAACTGACCTGATACCTTTTTAAGGCAGGTTTCTCAAATACTGGAAGGATCTAAGGAACGGCTTCAATCTTTGATATCTTCAGTTCCGTCTCGAACCGAATTAATGAACCTTTTTCAATAATCTTCCTCCGGCGAATAAACTTCCACTAGTTAAACTAATCTCTCAGAATCACCTTCTTAATCAACCTCGTAGTTATCCTCTATCTTTTCATTTCATTTCTCCCTTTTATATCTTTTTAGAACTCGCTAAACCCGAAACTATCTTGTTTGCATAAGTCACACCTTTGGCTTTCGGCGGGGATTGGTTAAAATAAATACAATCTTTAAGGATTTGAGAGAAGGTTAGTGAAACGCGTAAGCACCCGTCATAAACTTTATCAACTCACGGAACCCCTAGAACTTGAATGTATTTTCATAGAACCCGTAAAACTAGAAATTATTTTAGTGGAACCCCATTTCACATACATACTTTAGAAGAATATATCTCAAAATGATATTTAAAATAGATCAACATGTATAGGTACTTTATGTAAAGGCAGTTAATAAAAGAAATATTACATTTATTATTGAAAAAATTCTAACTTAATTTTTTAATATAATTTACTCATTTATAATATTAATTTGTGATCCAAGTGTCTCTTATCCATGCATTATGTTTAGTAACTGCTTTTTTTCGCACAAATTGTTGAAGTCTGTGTCTATTGAAATTCTCTGCAGTCGCATTTCATATTCTGTGCTTGATTTGTTTTTATACTTTTTTTTGTAGCCCCTCACATTGTGAAATATATTTCCCTTAAAAACAAAGTTCTGAATGGTATTAAAATGTTTATAGCTGTGTTAGAAATATTTTGTATTTTTCATGAATTTGCAACCTAAAATTTAGGAGCTGTTCTTGCTTAAATTTAGATTTTAATATTTTAGATTTATTTTCCTCTCCTTCATTATAGGTCTTTTTATCCACAATTGCAAAATGGGGCATTTTCCATTAGAAAATTATTTAGTTATGAAGACACTGTGTTAATTAACTAGTATAAAATTATCTCGTGGATCCCAAAACAGTAAACAATGAAATATATCTCAATCTAAAAGGAAGCATATATATATTTATATATAAAGATAAAACATTTTAATATTCTTTTATTATATTATAACACACAAAAGTTTAAAAGTGTTGAAAAACGAAGTTTATTATATATAAATAAAATTTTCAGTTTTAATAAATAGGATGGTTTTTAGACACTTGTAATTATATAAACTTGACAGAAATAATAATTTTGCATACATATTTAATAGTTTATTTTCGATTTTTTCATTGAGACTCGTGGAACCCCAGGGTTCCGTGGAACACAGTTTGAAGACCTGATACATTTATAAGTATATTATATCATTGTAAATGTGTATTTCTTAATGCCTCAGATTGTATTTAGTTTTGATTCCTTTCAGTAAATTAATAATTTTTTTATAAATCTTTCAATTTTGACTTTTCGATATGCTTGCACCCCCCCCCGGAGGATTATCACCCCCCCCCCAAAGACGGTGCAACCCACAGTTTGAGAAACGCTGTTTTAGATTGTTTTGATCTTATGGTTTTAATTTAATTGTATTTAAATACGCCTCCAAAATAAAATACAATTGCACCAAAACATGAATATAAAAGGATTTAACATGGAATATGTGAAGTGATTTCGACGGAAAGTAAAACAAACCCAAGAGAAATACACCTCTGTAAATACAATTGAAATAATATAATGCTCCTTGTAAGGCCCAGTACCATTTGATCTGATCGACGGACCGAGACCGATACGTGGCCAGAGGGTTGGAGACCACTGAATTAGATGTATCAAACAAGTATATATGTAAAAATTCTTCTAACGATTAATTAACAGTAATATTCGCACATTGATTTAAACTCTCCTAATTTATTTCTCAAGGCTGCTTCCTGAATCTCCCCGTTGGTTGATGTCCAAAGGAAGAGTAGATGAAGCCCAAAAGACATTGACCAAAGCAGCAAAAATGAACGGTAAAAAGCTGTCTGACATTGATACAAGGCTGAAGAAAATGATGGTGAAAGCCACTGAGGTAGGTATGAGAGAATAACAACAGATTGTATTCATATATAAGTTAAGAAAAATAAAATATAAAAAAAATTTTAAATATGAAGAAAAAACATTTTTTTTTTGTTACATTAAGCAATATAAATAATTCGTCGCTTGATGCATTAACGTTATGACTTTGGTGGTGAAGAAACAGACATAGTTCGAGCTATTTACATCACCTTCTGTTGTCGATCCTTTTTTTTATTGGGGGTACTTTATTATGGAATGCATTTGTATATTTTACAAATACAAAAAATTGTACTAAAAATCTCTTATGGTAAAATTCCCACTTATCACATTTCGTAATAGCTGTTGGTTCCTTGTACACTTCCGCTATTGTCACCCCTACAACTTATCACTTCTACGACTTTACTCATACCGAGCGGATGTACCATCCCAGTCGTACGAAAGTATCTCTTAGCACATTAAGTGCCTCTTTGACTAATTTTACTTTAATTCTAAAATTTATTGATACGCTGTTTTTCTATTTACTTATGTTGATCATAATAAATCTTTGTTTTGGATTAGTTTTCTTTCTCTCATTTGAGTTCTATCGACGTTAATTTTATTGCCGACATCCCGCAGCATTTAGGCTACCGCCTCTATTTTCAACGGTCGAAATTAGCAAAATCTTAACCAAGAATAAAAAAAAAAAAAGAAATCGGAACCCCTAAAAAACAAAATTGTTCATAAGTGCGTATTTAAGCAACCTTTTAGTCCATAATAATCAAACGCGGAATTTTCAAACTCATTTACAGAAACTATCCTGGTACTCACCAATAATTTCCGAGATATCTATTATTCCACTGAAAGAAAAAGCAAAATAGAATACAAATAGTGCAACAATATCATCCAATATAGAAATGGCTAAAGCTCTCACTATATAAAAAAAAAAGTTTTTCGTTATGATGTAATAAATTTATTTATTTAATTCACACACACACGCACGCATGCACGCACGCGAAAAAAATAATAAAAAGGCAGTATGCCCTTCAATATTATGGCAGTTCAATATTATGGTTAACAATAGGCAATGAAGTGCACTTTTTAGATCAATCAATTACTTCAAGCTCAAAAATTAATGCAGCATTACATCATAACCAGGCATACATCGAACCAGGCACAATTGAGAACAGAATATATGCAAGGGTTGATACACCATGTACAAAACTATACACAGGTTGCTCCAAGATTGCTGGGACAAACTTTATGGGGATTTGGGTATTGCTTTTTTTATTATGTATTTGATATGTTGCCTTGAATAATTTTTTAAATTAAATCAAAGGTGCATGAGTCTGGTGAAGCAAGTGGAAATTATCTGGATCTTCTGCGAACCTCTGGATTATGGCAAATGACTCTTAACATCTATTTCTTATGGTGAGTTTCTCATTAGCATAAACCGTTAATTGTTTTTCATAAAGTATGCAATCACTAGAACACTTTTCAAAATAAAGCAGTAGTTGGAATTTCATTTGGTAGATAAATTATATGTTTTCATTTTGTGCATCGTTAGTTAGTTATTATTGTGAAATATTTTTAAATAAATCACTATTTATTTCGTTTCATTGATAATGATTTCGCAACTGAGTTGAAATAATTTATAAATTGATAAAAATTTAATATACCGTATTTTTTTACATTTTCATGCATTGTCATCCACTTCTGAGTGATTTTGAGGGTTATTGGCGCAAGAGCCGATTTCGGCTATACTGCGCCAAACATTTGTTTTAATATCTGTGGTCTAGACGGGAAGAGAAAGAAAGAAAGAATGAATTGAATGACAAGAAAGAGGGTCGAAAATAGAGAAGGATCACTAGGGTACCCCGGGTTCGTGAAGCCCTTGTTTACCAAAGACAGTAAACCCCGTGGGAAAAGGAAAAGATCACTAGGGCACCTCGGGATTGTGACACCCGTACTCACCTAAAGAAGGTGAGCCCCCTGAGGGGCGTCATCCACTTCTGAGCTATGGTCCAAATTTCAAGTCTTTAGCTCATCGGGAAGTTAGTTCACAATGAAATGAATAGCATAATTCTCCCTCCCCCCGTACAGACACAAAAAAGTGAGTTAATAACAGGTAATATAAAAAAATTTAAGCCAATTAATTTTAGTTATTTTTTATTAAATAGTTGCAATTAATATAAATATGTACATACATATGACAGAATCACAGCATTAGGTGGTAATTAGTTATAATTAATTATCATTAAAATATCGTATTATTATCCAAAGCAACTGTGTATATAAAGTTTCAGTTCAACTGAATGCTTTGAAACGTGAGAAAAAATAAATCTTTTAAAGTTTTGACCTAGGTCGCTAAAAAGGAAGCCAACGTGGCTGTGTTTGTAATTCTTTAAATCATTAATTTCAGTCAATTAATTTTAATTAATTATAATTAAATCATCTTATTGTTACCAAAAATAATAATGTATAGAAAATTTCAGTTCAAATGAGCGCTTTAAAATGTGTGTGAGAAAAAAACCTTTTCAAGTTTTGACATAGGTCGCCAAAATGGTCGCGAATTCGCCAAAAATGATGCCAACGTGGCTGTATTTGTAATTCTTTGAATAATCAGTCTTAATCAATTAATTTTTATTAATTATAATTTAATTACTGTGTGGTCATCCTAAATAATCTTGTATATAAAATTTCTGCTCAATTGAGTGCTTTAAAATGCATTCTATTAAAGACTGAAAATTTGAACAAGATAAATATATAAATATATAGAGAGTGTGAACTATAATAGTAGGAATTGAAAAACATGGTTAAAATAGGATTTGGAAAAAATAATAATACCATAGTTAGAGTTTTGTCTGGAGAATGGGTTTGTGTTGTTTGGTTCTACATCTTTTAGTCGTTGTCGTAGTTCATAATAAAGTATTTGATGAGCAAAATTGAGTACATGACTTTCATTTGAAAAAGAATTTTCTGGATTGCTCAGAACATAATTTAATATGTCTTCTAGAAAACTGTGATTCTCTAGACGGGGAGTGATTGGATGAAATTTTTCGATAATTTTTTATTTTAAATAAACATGCAGAAACTGATTAGAAGTATTATTATTAAAATTAAAATGTTTGCCTTCTTAGAAAAAAAAAAATATATAAATTTTATTTTAAGTCAATTCCTACTTAGGTCAACAAAGAAAATTTTTATTTGAGAAACTTTTTATTAATCAAGTGAAACAGAAAGTGTGTGATTTTCCTTGCAATTTTCCATTTTCCTTTCTGTATATGGAGTTGGACTATTTTTTGTTTGTTTGTTACTATTTATTCATTAATTAAATTTAATTATTCTAATCAAATAGTATAGCAAAAAAGAAACCACATTCTCAGAAATTAGGTCATTCCAGGTGGGCTTCGAGCCCACGACTTTTGGATTAGCAGTCCAACCCACTATCCATTGCGCTACAGGGACACAACGAACGATTGTCCTTTCTATAATGCTGTTGGACCATTATTTTTGTTTGTTACAACTTATTCATTTTTAAATTTAATTAATGAATTGATATTTGAAAAAATTGTATTAACTTCAAGTGTCATCCACTACAAGTTCAAAAAAGTATTTGAACTTGAATGGATGAATAGAATTGAAAACTTCAACAATATATATATATATATATATATATATATATATATATATATATATATATAGGAGAAGAGTGAACTAATAGTATGAATTGAAAAAAAAAACAGTTCCTCTTTAGGAGCTAATCTTTTTCTTTGCAATTTATTGCTCGGAACAGTTTTTGAAATACTACTTTTAGAATAAATTTTTTAAGTATAAACATAAAAAGGCGCAAACTATCCGTTTATAAGTCTGAAGGGAAAAGTAACAAAATAAGAAATATTCCACAGGGATTCTGTGCGCGTGTCATGAACTTGTCTTGAAGTTTATACGTTCCTGGTATTTTGAGGTAAACAGATTGATTTTTTAAGCTGCATGTTGTTCATAGTTGGCTTTTTAAAACATTTTCTCAAACTGTTGAACTTAGCCCAGTCGTTAAGCTCTGTGCCACTGACTCAAATAAAATTGCTCGTTAAAACTCTGATTTCTTCAGAGACACTTCGTGTGTCGTAAGCACATTAGTACAATAAATGGTCATTTACGAGTTCCGGTGGCTTAAAAAGATGTTAGAGAAGCATTTAAGTGAGAAGCGGAAACTGGGAACTAATTATTTATCATTTGAGCAAGTGAAAGATCATTAAGGGGACTCGGTACTCTGTACACATTTTTTTTTACTTATGTGCTTATATGAAAATATGCTTACATCTACCCTATTTGAACGCATTTTGATACTTCAGAGTAAAGATTTTAACATCGGTTATTTCTTCAATTGACCGTAACTTTGAAAATACAGTAACATTTTCAAAAATCCTAGTTCGGCCCTTGTATAGAAGTCCTGGTCCTATATAGGAAAATATTATTACTGTAGAGGCATTTTTAAAGGAGAATGTTTTGAAAATAAGTAAATCTTTCTAAACTTTTGCCAAAAAGTTGCATTTAAATAAATTTTTTTTCAAAAAAAAAAAATTATACGTATACGAGGTGTGAGACACACGCACATAAAAACCGAGACTGGTCCAATAAATCATTTTACTTATAGAATCATATCTCCTAGATCAAGGGTACTTAACCTTTTTTTCTGCTGGCTCGCATGCATATTTCATGCGGGCCGAATACATATGATGGCTATTAATGCGGGGGGGGGGAGGAGAAATCCTTTAAGACCAAGATAACATAGAGAATTTAAAATGTGAAAATTGATCAAATTATTATATCTCCTATTTGGCTTTTTTCAATTATTATTTTTTATTTTTGTCATTAACTTTTTCTAAATTGGAAGTATTTAAGAATCACTCTTTCACAATTTCTGCATCAGTAAACGGTTTCACATGATTACCAATGATATAACAAATTTCATAGGGTGTCTTCATTATTGCTGTGACATTACTACTGACAAAACACTTTTTTGCTGTTGTAAAGAATATTCAAGAAAGCTTATTTATCACCTCTTGAAAAGTGTCTTTGAATGTGTTACGACTCGCATGTGCAGAGGGCGCTAATAGTCCTCTTTGTTTACATTTAGTTAGTATGCATGTAATCAACCCAAGGAGTGGACGTACCCACCGTCGTTCAAAAAGGAATAATTTTTTTAAAGTATACAGTCCACGCTCTCTATGCTTGAGTAGATAAGTTATACATAACTCAAGGTCTGCTCATAAACTGTTCAATATACATTTATAGAACTACCACACCTTTTGTAGTCATAGTTAAAGATATCATACCCACCCAGAAGGATTCCTGTTTATATATTGGTATTTTTAAAATCAGCACTTTCGTGACAAATCAAACAATTACTCAACTATGCTTGTTTTTCACTACAAAATGGTCAACTTCCCCAATCGTCTTGAAACAATCTATTTTCTTCGAATATTTTTCGCTTGTAAGATATGAACGATAATTAAAAAATAGTTCCACTCATAAAGGATTCGCTACTCCGCTGTTGTCTATTATCACTAATCAGAAGAGAAAAAAATATCAATTCCCAACCATGCGATATCGACAGCAAAAAGAGAAATTGATATAATTGATTTTTTAACGAAGAATCCCCCCCCCCCAATGTTCATAAATAAATAAATTTCTCAGAGTAATGGCCATGACCGGGCCACTTAAAAATGCCCGGTGGGCCGCAGGTTGAGTATCGCTGTCCCTCTACAGTATCGCCTTCAAAGTAGCTCCTTTCAGCATTCGGTGCTGCCATTGATGGTAATAGTTTTATAACGAAGTTTTTGGAGGTCTTTTTAGGAGATTTTTCGTTTGTGGCTGAACCTCTTCAACTATTGTAAAACGGGTTTTCTTTTAGCAAGATTTAACCATAGGAAATAAAAAAAGGTCTCGTCGCGCGCGTGGTCCAAATCAGGTGAATAAGGAGGATGCCCCTTCACAGTAATGTTTTTAATGGTCAGAAACTGCTTGACAGATAGGTTCATGTGAGCGAACCATTGTCTTGGTGCAACAGCCATCCATCACTACCCAATTCTGACCTTTTCCCCTAATTTTTTCGCGAAGTTCTTTTAGAACTTTATTGTAGTAGTGTGGATTAACAGTCTGACTATTGATGTGAGTGGGCTCCTTCTTATATCACGAATTTTGACTATGATTTGGTGTGCAATCGCTGACCTTGGGCGCCCAGCATGTTCAACATCTTCCGCACTAATCCTTCCCCATGAAAACCTCTTATAGCATTCAAATGCACGGGCACGAGACAAAGTTTCCTCTCCATAAGGGGAGGGCAATGTAGATCCACCTCTTCGTTGGTGCACCCCGGAAACGTATATTATTACGGCTAAGTGATCTACAACGTCGACATGTGTCGCCTTCAATGCTCTTCTCTACGTGTTCTCCACTGGATTCTCTGTTTCTCATTTTGTTTGCAGTTGTCTTGTAATCCACCATTGGAAAAAATATTTGAAATGTTTTCGTGGCTGATTTCTTAAGTTTCACAAGAAATTTGTTGTTGATTCGACATTTTCCCGGCAGAATGCAGTTGCACGTGTTCACTCACTGACGCAGAACTCCCAACTGACGTGATCGATTTTGACGAAACTGGCCACGTGGACAGAGGAGGTGTGTGGGATAACGTCACCAGAACAGTTGCTGCCAAGTCCACTCTTAGTTTCGTTTTTTTTGTGTCACACCTGTACTCTAATTCAACAGACACTAACATTAAAAAAATATTCGTTCAAACGCTTTTTAAAAATCACAGATACCGAACGTATTCAGTCACATTAAAATTAGAGCCTTTCACATATGCAAGAGTACCTTTGAGCATAATTGTTATGGTGAGAATACAAGTATTTCATGCCTAAAATTAATCACTATTGTTTAACATTTTTATTATTAACTAAAATCAAATTATTCAATGCCCTTTGGCTGTCCCTAATTTAGCTAATTTGGCTATTTTACTGTTAAATATCACAATCAATGAATCCATCTCTAACCTAATTTTTTCCCCACAGGTTTGTAAACTCATTTGTGTACTATGGATTGTCCTACAATACCAATGAGCTTGCCGGTGATCCATTTATCAATTTCGCGCTTTGCGGTGCAGTTGAATTTCCAGCTTACTTCCTCACGATTTTTGCCATTCGAGGACTGGGAAGGAAATATCCTCTCGCAGGCACCATGATAGTGGGAGGTGTGTCTTGCCTCCTCATGTACATATTGCCTTCAGGTAAAGTAGTTACTTTGTAATAGTAAGTGCAAATATTTAATTATTAGAGTATCATTTAGACCAGTGGTTCTCGAATTCATTGTGCTTGTGAACCTTTTTTAATACTTGAGGAGAATAGTACCCACGACCTGTAGATCCGTAGCCGGGTAACATACCACTAGACAAAAATGAATACCACTGTCCGAAGGCAGTTACTGGCTTATGTAGATGATATCGTTACAGTACTATCGACTGGTATCGGTCTCTTTTCACCTGCATGACGATATATCGGTCATCCACAGCAGTTGCTTTCATACAGCGGGCAACACTAAGTTTTCTAAAAGCTGTACCTATGGTTTGGAAGATTTTTCATGGGCGCGAAACGAAATTTTTATTGATTCCGAACTTTTCAGCTGCTCTGGTCAAACTACGCCAGTTTTCCGATCATTCTTCCATGTGTGAAATCGTCCATGAGAGTTCTTCTAGTCATATTTCACGAAAGAACTCATTTGCACTTGCTGCGAAGCTGTCCGTGCTGACCTCACGCGTTTTGTGCACACTCAAGTAGCCTATGACGTTTTGTTCCTGACAATTGCATACGCATCACCTTTCTACTGAATTGCATGTTCATTGTACTGATCGTAATAACTGCTTTTCTGTAATTTTACTGCTATCTTCTTAAAATTTAGATTATTGCTTAAGTTTTGCACACCAGTGTAATTTACTTTATATTAAACCCTTCATGCATTATGATCAGTACTTGTTGGAAAAATAAATTCATAAGAAATAATGTATTATAGCATTTCTCAAATAAGATGTGTGTCATACAAATAAAGCTATTTTGTTTATTATTAGAGCTATTTATTCTTCAAATTTTTAAAAGTTTAAACTATATAAAAATTTTAACATTTTTGATCACAGTTACTTTTTGAATGCATTTTTAGCTCAACAAAAATTATTTTTAAAAAAATTTACCGTTTCAAGCATTAATTTTCTTTAATTAAATAGTATACATTTTTATTTTAAGAAACCTGGTAAAGAGTTTAGTTAGTGTTAAATCTTTGCGACGTCTGGCATACATATAAACAGCTCATTTTCCGTTTCTTTTTAGATCCTTGGTGGTTGGGTGTGACTGTATCGATGCTGGGTAAATTTTGTATTACGTGCTCTTTTGCCATCGCTTTTGTTTTCACTGCTGAAATCTTCCCAACAGTGGTTAGAAACATTGGTCTCGGATCGGCTTCAGTCTTTGCTCGAGTTGGATCCATTCTGGCTCCATTTATCAAAGAACTAGTAAGTTGATATTTAATTATTACAGACATATATACTTTTTCGTATTTATAAGGTTCTACTGATTACTGTATGTTATACTTAATTAGTCGAAAAGTCAGAAGCAGACAAAGAAGTGTTATTTTTAAGTAAAACAAGAAATGGGTTTAACACTAGATTGCCCAATGAAGTCATTTTGACTGATTTCAATTTCCATTTAGAAAACAATTACATATATAATAACACATTTTCTCAGACATTTTTAGAATATATATTTTTTCCAAGTGAAGTAATTTTTTTAATTGATAATATTTACTAATAACTTGTTATATAACTGTAAATAATATAAAAAAATTTATAAATTAATTTTAAATAAATTTTTTTTACACTTTAGTTATTCTTTCACAATGCAGTCATTTTGACTGCTTTTGGGTAATAGGTACATACTAAATTTCAGTCTTTCTAGTGTTAATTCATGTGATATCATACTCACGTGATAACTACAATATGCGCTTTCAGTCAATCCGGTCTTAAATTTTTGTGACGTCATATCATATGATTGTAACCATGTGTTTCATCAGGTATAATGTTCCATCCACCCATCCGGTATAGTGGTTAGTGACACTGACTGCGATGCCGTAGGGTCTGGGTTTGAAACCCGGAGAATTCATGGATGCTTATAAATGTATAATGCTTTCGCGGCATGGTATGTACTCTAAATAGTCGTCGAGCCGCGAGTCCTCTCGTGAGGTTGGTAGAAGAGGAAGAGAGGTGGGAAACCCCTGACCACTCCCAGGGTGTTCTCCCTCAAAATTGGGGTGGAAACGAGCCAAATCGTACTGTCACCTGCATGGTGCTCAAAGCTTAAGCTAACGACAGACGTAAAAGTCTATCCCCTAGCCTTGATGAATTTCGTGGACCTTGATTTGATGTTACTGTCGATCAGGTGGCATAAGTAACAACAATATGTGTTTCTAGTCAATCAACTCATGCGTTTCGTTGTGGCCAACTTTTGCTTTTTACATAAGCTTTCGTTTAAAAAGTACACATTTGTCAATAAAAATAAAGCACATAGGTGAACAAAATGTATTTTATTTAAATACACATGTATAATGTAAGAATTGATTTCTTATCGTATTGTACCTTTCAATTAAGATATATTAAGGATGATTTTAAGATATATCTCTTTTTATAATAACGAATAAAAATATATAGTTGGTTTTCTTTACAAAAATACAGAAATCTTTATTGTCCATAAAATTGAAACCGTCGACTCAGTAGGCTAGAAGTAGCGTGCCCGCCTCGAAAGCCTGAGGTTGCAGGTTCGATATCGGCTGGAGTCCATGATATTTGGGACATAAAGACCTTAGGCACGCATATCATATGATTATGTGGTATGTAAAAGATCTCTTGGAGTATCAATTTGGCTCAAGTATTCTCAGCAATGATATAACGGCAATATTTATCATCTGACCAGAGCTTGAATTATAATATATTCAAGCGTCAAAATTTGGTAGCGAGAGCCGCTACTGGGTCGTACCACTTTTGAAATGGCTCTCATTCTTAGGGGACTTGTGCCGTGTCTGTTTAGGCTTGTGTGCCAAAATGCAGCCCATTTAAAAAAATATTGAAACCAGAAAAACTTCATATGAATTTTTGTTATATTTAGTACAGCGAGATACAATTATTTCTCATGTTTAAAATGTATTAGTTACACTCAAAAATAATTATTTGCTACTTTTACATGTATTTGTTCTCGTAACATTCATTGAGATCCATGAATTCCCACTTAAAATATTTTATGATAAATAATTAGGGGGGCCACATATCTCTGTAAAATCCGTTACACATTATCTTCTGTTGATTCTCCATACCTGAAATAATAATACGCGCTATATTAGTCTACGCCTCAACTGTATAGTCTCAGCTATATTAGCCTCATTGTAAGTAACAATTAGAGGGATAAAAAGTCAGTGAAACAATAAAGGGAAGAGTAATTGGGAATTATGTAATTTCCAAGGTTTGATATTAACAACCGTTACATGTTACGAAACGCCATACATGTCGTCTGGCTTCTCTGAACGAGAGCAGCTGCGTTTTAGCAGCCCTCTTAAATGGAATGAAAGGTTTCTAACGCACGAAGTGGCTTTATTGATTGCAGTCGTCTCGAGACCTTTTATAAAATTCTATTTTTTTAGCACCCTTGTATAAGCTTCACTTGTATGTAACGGAATCTTTGAACTTAATTTTCACCCCATTTAAAAAGTCGGATTAATTCGAAAGTTTGCTCACGTGTCGAGGACCCATTGGCAATACAATAATTTTGTTCCATTGTCTGATCAGGATTAACAATTTCCCATTTTGGCGACTGAATTCGGACCCCATTTGCAGATTTGGCGACTAAAAGATTAAGTTACAACTTAGTTCAATTAACTATAAAAGGGTGTTTTTAAGTTTTTTTAAACTATAATTTATAATCCTCATATGTGTGAATTCTGTCAGTGAATAAAAGTATTGCATGAGGAAAATGGATCATTTGCCTTTTATTCATCTCCTATTTGAGTATAGTATAATACATGAATTACTTGCAAAGCTGTTAAGTAACAACATATGAAGATTTAATTTTATAAATGGGGTAAATAATGCTGTTTGATTTTTACCAATTTTTAATACTATATTACGGTTGTCTGGGTTATCTGGAGAAGTTACCGGAACTCCTAAAATCGGGTTTCTGATTCTCATTTCCCATCCCAAAACACACCCGTGACTAAATTTCGGCGCCCCAGCTTGTGAAATTTCAGCCGCTAGAGGGAATGAAAATACGGATGTGAAGCCATTTTACCTTATTCCAGCAGTATCCGGCAAAGTTACAGGAGTTTCTAAAATTTGATTTAAGATTCTCCTTCCTCGCCCCTAGAGGCAACCTGGACGTACTTTCGGTGGCACCACACCTCTAAGTTCAGAGGGAGGGGGGGGGCATTAGGGTCGTCCGTCATTATCCGGCAAATTTATCGGAATTTCTAAAAAAAAAATCCGAATTCAGATTCTTACAATCCACCCCAAAATACATCAAAAACGCACTTTTCGCGCCCCAAACTTTGCCCTTGCCACGGTCTGCGTAAAAGAGGGTCTCCGGAATTACCCAGCAAAGTTACAACAGTTTCTCGGATCGGATATCAGATTCAAATTGCCCGTCTCGAAATACGCCAGGGTCCAATGTTTCTCGCTCCAAGACTTTTAAGGTATACTCCAGCCATAGTATGTCTAAAATACGGTCGTTCGGTATTATCCGGCAAATTTACGGGAATTTCTAAAATCCGATTTCAGATTCTCCTTTACCACCCCAAAATTCACCAAAAACGCACTTTTCGCGCACCAAGACTTAGAAGGTAAGCCCCTCCCACGGTGTGTCTAAAATACGCAATATCTGGCAAAGTTACGGATATTTTTGTATACTGATTCTTAAGTCGGATTCCACGCCCCAAGATACGCAGGCTGTGACCTGTGATACGCTTTGCTGATTAAAGAGCACTCTTCGTGCTGTTTGGTCTGCAAAATTCGCTTTCATTGACACGCGCGCTTTGCGACATTTAGCGAATTTTCCCGTTTTCTGGATTCTTTGCATTTCGAAAATAAAAAAATGCTGACGTCATAAAGTATGATACAGACTATCCTATATTTTAAGGTGTATGAAATCACACACTATATGTAAAATTATATTAAGATCGGTTGAGTAGTTTCGGAGTTCATCGCTGACAAACACCGTGACACGGGATTTATATATATATATATATATTTAATAATTTTGGGTTCAAACCGCGCTAATTTAAAAAAAGAAGAAAGAGTGATTCTTAAAAAGAGAGTAAACATATTTATACTTTATTTAATGAAAAGATCAAGATAAAAAAACTCAAATGTAATCGCAATTAAGTCTGCAAAAATATCTAATCTAGAGAATCGTGATAATGACGATTAATTTCAGATTTTAACTAAATTCAGTAACTTTGTTGTTATCGAAAAAGACCGCAGTAAATGTTAATTTATGTGTTATATATTGATTAGTTTTACCTTTTACATTTAGGATAAAATTTGAGTTTTCTCTCCACCAAGTATTCTATTATTTCAAAAAGGTTTCAAGAACTTACGTTATACCGTTGACCAATTTCGCCAAACTAAAAGACGTCATCAACTCAAAAAATGTTGCCAAAAAACTTTTTTTGTTATTATTTTTACTGCATTCGGACGTGAGAACATTTTCTACTATTTTCTGTATATCAAGGCATTTAGCGACGTCTTTTTATTTCACGAGATTAGTGTACTACGTTAAGTTTCAAGTTCCTGTTTCTTAACTTTTGTGTAAGAGTTACCGAATCGGTAAATTAGTTCTTTTTGTTAAAGGAATAAGTTACTCGGACTTTTAAATTTCCGTTGTAAATACCTGTACATACCGCAAAACAATATTTCTATTTTTTTCTGGAATTTAGGGTGTTGCCACTCATCCTGTTGTACCTCAAGTAGTATTTGGAATCCTCGCTTTCGTATCAGGACTGCTGGTGTTCTTTTTGCCGGAAACTAATAACGTTAGTGTCCCAGAAACGCTTGCAGAAGCTGCTTCCAGGTATGTTCTACATATACATCGAACATTATAAAATATAACGGTATATATATATATGATGTTTCAAGTCAACGTCAAGGTTTTGTAAAAAACAACAGTTTTATTCAGAGAGCAATCGACACATCTTACTCTGAGAGAAAACGGACGCTAAGTGAAGATTTAATTGGGCCGACTACTTATGTCCAGAAATGTTAAATAACTCTTTTTAGGTTATGTGTTCTATTTGAAAGTGGAGGATGGCATATGGAGACTATAAAATAATGAGCTGGGGTTAAAAGAGTGTTATGTTTGGGATATCTGTTCTGAGAAATAATTGTTTGTTTTGTTTAAGACTCGACGATGTAACGGAAAATAAAAGTTAAGTGGTGGAACTAAAGATGTAAGGATAATTAATTTAGATCTAAATTAATTATCCTTAAGTCTATGTACACTGAAGGGCCAAAATATTATGAACACCTACTCAATAACGCAATACATCACTTTTTGCCAGCACAACAGCCGCAACTCTCTTTAGCATGGATACTACAAGTTCCTGCTAGAGGATGGTAGATGGACCTCTACGTCATCTAAATGAGTTCATTGTAAAATGTAGAGGTGTTCATGATGTTTTGACTCTCAATAGTGTGAATATATTTGAGAATCCGTTTCAATTTAAACATGCATAGACGACTGCGCCCACGATCGACCAGACTTCAATCATTTGATGTTTGCCATTACTTGTACTTTATGTACCTATCTAAAACATTTTATTCTAAAATTCTTAATTTTCACTTTTAATTTTTTAACAATTAAAAATCAATACTACTTTTTAATGTTCATAATAATGGAAATAGGTTAAAAATACTTTACTTCTTATTAAACCTTACGTGTCAAACCCCTAACGTTGTCCACTCACTCCCAAGCTAATTTTAATTTTCCGCAAATCTCCTCAGCGTTCAAAAAGATTCCTGGGGTATGTAGGAACAACCGTGGGAACCTACGATCTAAATGTTCTTTTACCGTACATTTTCAAATCTATTTGCATTTTTAAGTTTAAAATATTATCAGTTCTTACTAAAGTATTTTTCTTTTTATTTTAAAAGAACCAAAAAACAGAAGAAGAAAAAGGAAAATGGTCACGTAACAATCAAGCTGTCCACTGTAGATGAAATCATCCAAGATGACGAACTGACCGTGGTTGCTCCGTCTCCCAAACTCCAAGCTAATGGCAAGAAACTAGACGACGTTCCAGAGGAAGATGGACATAACGAACCCCTTGAAGTGACCCAAAAGAATGTTGTTTCAGATGAGCAAGTTGAACCTTCTAACACCGAGGAATGTCAAAAGTCAACTACGCCTACAACTTCAGAAGTCACTGTAGAAATTGAAAATCTAGATACAGCGAACGGCGCTGCTGAAGAGGGAGACCAGAAGACAAATTTGTGATCTTTTTATTCGTTATAGTTTTATATTCTGCCGGGACTTAAAAAAAAGCTCCTTGTCTCATTTCAACGTACAGTACATCCCATGATATTTTTGATATGATCTTTTTTTCTACAGTGGTTTTTTTACGTAAATGATCTACTTTCGTAAGATGTTGTATATAAGTATGTATTTCGCGTGACCTTCAAGAAATATTCTTAACCTTCGCTTAGGCACAACTTTTGGTTTCGAGATTAACATCATTTAAATACCACATTTTTTGTTGATCATTCATCGTGTAGAAATAAATGGGCTTAATTCTCGAAGGTCACGTGACGAGTACAATCAGGTGTTATCTATTTGATTTAAAGCTGCCTTTAGTTTTTGTACTTGTTATTCTATTTGTACACAATTTAAATAAAATTTCAAAATTTATAATTGGGTAAAAATATTCAAACATTAAAAATTTTCAAGAAGTTTTTTAAAATTTAAAAATTAAAATTATTCGAAGTAAATATGTTTCCCTGTGTGAATTACTAATGTTGAAAAATATTATTAGCTTGATTTTTAAAAGGAAGTTTCTCTGAAAAAAGCAAAAAATTGATTGGAGGGAAACACGTGATTGCATTCATCATGTGACTGTGATGTCACATAAATTAATGAGCTGACTGGATGGAAACACGTGATTGTATTCATCATGTGACTATGATGTCACATAAGTTAATGAGCTGATTTGTTAGAAACACGTGATTATAGTTATCATGTGGCTATGACGTAACACGAATTTCGCCCATTGAAACAATCATATCTCTAATTTTTGATTGAAAGTTGATGTTATTGCGTTAAATATTTCAATATTTCATCATCATCGGTTGCTAACAAATTTTGTTTGTATGTATGTGTATTCGAACATTTATTTCTATGTTTTCGTACCTAAAAAGATTGTATTATGATATTTCTCGTAATTGGCATAAATGTGTTTCTAATATGTTTATATACAAAAAAAAAAAAAAAAAAAAAGATGGAAGGAAGGAAAAGAAAAACTTGAGGTTGTTGTATAAGTTGAGTAGTCTTTAAAAATAATTCAAATGTTTTTAAACATAAATCTAAAAACATTGAACTTTAAACTTTTTGCTGATCTTATGTATATTTAAAAGATGAATTTTTTTATTAGAATATTTTTTTGCGACTGCTTTGAATTTTTACTATTTGATACATGTTATAAAATTTTATAATTTTGAAAAAAGAAATAAACAGAATTTTAAAAAAGTGTTCTTAAAGATGAACTATTCTATGCCCCTATTTTTCTGTAAGCCTATTTTTATAAAAATAGATTTTCGAATTGTTTATAAAAGCTTTAAGACTATTGCAGTTTCTAAGATTCCAATTTTTAAACCATTAAAAACCAATTAATTTAATATAAGAGCTTAATAATTTTACTTATTATAAATATTAACATATTTGTTATAATTTAAAAATTTTAAAAATATTTATAATTTTTGAAATCTTTAGAAAGCTAAATAATAACTTTTCAGCTTACTTATTTGGAAATCATCAAAAATATATACTAATTACAGGATTTGTAACAACATTTTAATATATCTAAATATAAAAGATTTTAAAGTGATTTTTTTATAAAAAATAGAGCACTGCTTCTTGTTCATGTTTATACACAAAGATTTAACTGTGAGTCAGAAAACTGTTTTTTAAAATTATTTCCAATTGCATTGAAATTCCACTGAGAAATTATTTTGAATATTAATAAAAGTTTTAAAGAATTGTGTCAATGAAGATTAAATTCTAATTTGAGATTATATCTATTTAAGTTAGAAAATTCAGAGTAAGTTTGAAGAAATTGAATAAATTTATTTATTTTATGTAAATATTATGAAAAGTGAAAGACATATAGTGCGATTGATAAATCATGTTTTTTTGTACTTGTATTTTTTACTGTTAATTATAATAAAGT
Source organism: Trichonephila clavata (assembly GCA_019973975.1). Lineage (NCBI taxonomy): Eukaryota > Metazoa > Arthropoda > Arachnida > Araneae > Nephilidae > Trichonephila > Trichonephila clavata. Next base: position 41,654 of record BMAO01037099.1, read on the forward strand.
GTGTAATATTTTCTTTAATGCTTTATTTTGTTAATAAGAAAAAATAGATGTACACATTTAATAAAAATATATTTATTACAGGCACTATTTTTTCTTGGTATCATATAAGAAAATCATATTGTGTTATTTGTTAAACTACTACTTATTTTGTAATAAACTGCATTTTTTTAGTGTTATTAAAACTATTTTTCAAAACATTGGAAGTTTCATTTACGTCGTTACGTCATTTTATATTTTTAATAGGTTGCTTCTTCTACTCAGATTGTAACTATGTCAGGATCAAAACTTTAAAAGCGGTTTTCTCTCATTTTTAAAGCACACAATTAAGTTTACATTTTCTATACATTATTATTTAGGTTGACATAGTTGATTACTAGAATTTAATTATAATTAAAAATAATTGATTAAAATAATCATTTAAAGAATTGCAGATACGGCCACGTTGGAATCATTTTTGGCAATCAAATTTGACGACCATATTGGCGACTTGAGACAAACTTTAAAAACTACTTCTTACATTTTAAAGCATCCGATCGAGCTCAAATTTTCTATACACGATTATTTTTGATAACAATACAATAATTTAATTACAATTAATAAAAGTTTATTAAAACTAATTATCTAAATAATTGAATTTTACTCATAATTCCAATTGTTTACAAAGTGAAACAGTTGAATATTGAAACCAGCAAATTAAACTATCCCGTCGCGTAAAATTAAATTATTAAAATTAATAATGGAATAAATTGAATTTGACTCAACGTTCCCTTTCACTCTTAACATTTAATGAATAAAAAATTGTGTTACGTAAATTATGATGTTTGAAAAAAAAAATCCTTGTTTAAAAAACTTGTTTTTTAGCGGTGTTATTCTAAATTGACACTTAATAAATTTAATTTCTATTTTGCTTTTGTAGCTGGTTGCTAATTTATAGCAAACGATAAATTTTGTTTAGAATTTGAAGAAAATTTACAAACGTTTCAAACAGCGAAATTTTGATAAATATAATTAAAAAGATTTAATTTCAGAAACTCGCAATTGAGTAAATATGTTTTCTAGTCTTTAAATGCGATCAAATACACTTTATTTTTGAGACACTTTTTTAATTTACAAGCACGAACAATTTTTACATTTTAATTAATAATTTTCAATTGAATATAGTTTTTAAAACCATCTTATCTCTCTGTATTATGCCGTAACTTTAAAAAAAAAATCATTTTACTATCTTAAACATTTTATACAGTGCATACATGCAGCTATACCTATGCATTCCGATGTATAGCACCCAAACTGTGTACAGCAAGATTCCTCGTTGGGAGTACGTTAAACATGCTCAAAGAACTGTACCTATACGATTTACAGTTTATGAGAAAAATACAGTAAACGATGATGAATGAATGATAGTTCAAATGAGCATTTTTGTGCTCCTGTACGTCAATGGTATACTCCAGCAGCTGGATCGGACCATGGGGCTCCGGTTCTATGGCCACCACGATCACCATATCTCACACTGCTGGATGTTTTTACTATGGAGCAATCTCAAGGATTTGGTAATAGAGACGTTATGACCACACAAACGGACACAGTTGCTCGTCTGCTTGTTGCTTGTACTTCGATGGAGACCACGCAACTGCGATGTGTGCACTTATCCATTCCACAGTGCGCTTAAGCCTGCCTCGAAATGCACGGGGTACACTTTGAACATAAGCTTTTATAAATATTCGCAAACTCAAGGAAAATCGCTTAACACGAAGGTGAGGGGGGAGGCCTGATATATATTTTTTCGTGTTAAAGAATATTGCAAAAAAAAAAAAAACACACACACACACATATTAACAAAATTAAGATTTGTACATGTGCATACATTTGATAAAAATCAAGAAAACATTCATGAGAACTTCAAGGTTTTTAATGCAAAATTTTCAACTTTTTTGAAAAACAAAAATTTGTTAAATTTTTGGAAATTAATCTGATTTTCCCCCCATTGTTTTTATTGGCATCAGATTGTCAACAAATTGTTCGATGCCGTCCCTTTTGTTATTCACTTCACCATTGGAATGTGCGTCTAAATAACTGCGCACACTTTTCATGCCGTTCCTCGTTTTGGATGATGTGGGAGCAGGAGCTGCTTTACTCATTTAATTTCAATCGTCGGAATTTGCATCAATGATATTTGTTGAGCTTTGAACAATGTAAACTCCAAAATGTCTGCCATAATTGAGGCTGTACACACATAATCACCATCTACTGCAATCTGTTCTTCTGATAATACAATACCAGAGCCCTATCCGGCTATTGTTTTCCATATTTTGTTCATTCTCAGAAGGGTAATCTTTTTGTGTAATACATAAAAATACAAAGAAGTTTGTCGGGTGCGTTGTATGATTTCGGATTATAACCGGTATTTCGTCTTAAGCGTTTTCGCGTTAAACGTGTTTTACTGTACTGCAGTTGTACCGGATGTGCCGTCAGGCTTTGTTTTTCGCATTTTTCTCGTAAACTATGGATGGTACAAGCACAGTTTTTAAGGCATTATTTCTATACTCCCAAATAGAGGAATCTCACTGTGCAGAGTTTTTTTTTTTTTTTTTTTTTTTTTTTAACATTTATAAACCCGTGCACCACCGAACGTATAACACGGGGGTAAACAACACAGACAGAAGAAAGGATTACAACACAAACATCCATGCCTTCTCCGGGATTCGAACCCAGTCCCTGCGGCACCGCAGTCAGCTTCACTGACCACTATACCGGATGGGCGGCACTGTGCAGAGTTTGAGCTCTATTTTTGGGATACCTTACATATTGTAACACCTAATGTATATGTAACATGTGTCTATTGTATTGAGTCTTTAAACTATGGATCTATTCGAACACTAACATTCATATAAAAATTTGCTGCTATTGAGTCAAAAAGCAACATTAAGGTCAAAGTATATTATTTAAGAAAAAAAGAGACATTTATAAACTTGTGCTGCTTAAAAACCGTTGAAGGTTATTTTAACCTAATTAAATTCCAATGTTTACTACCGAAGTACAGTAAAATACGTTTAACGCGAAATCGTTTCAGAAGAAATATCAGTTAACACGAAATAATACAATGGTCCTGACAAACTACTATATATTTTCATGCCCTCCCCCTTAACACGAACAGATTTCCCTTCTGAAAATAAACAGAATATGGAAAACAACAGATGCGAAGGCGAAATTTAAGAGGGGTGTAAAATGAAAGAGGTTGTTTAATTTGTTTCGTATAAAGGAGACTAACTTAACTTTGAAATATCCTTGGAATAGCCTGCGACACGAGCCAATTTTGTTTATCTGAGCTACTTTCACCCTCCACCCCTCACAAACGTCTCTAAAAACGTCTCATCAGTTGGCTTTGAAATCGGTGACGTGTACATATCAGTATGAGTAAAAGTCAGTGAGTTTGGTTAGCTTTTTTTTCTATTAAAGAATTTTTCACGCGTACAATGACAAAAAGCTCGGGAAAGCGAATTGATATTTTGCTCAAAATGAAGATGGACCGTTGATAAAAAAAGAGGGAAACGGAAATCGTAAAGATTTTGGTATTGCAAAATTTTGCATGAAAATTCATGAAGGTCTTGTGAATGCTTTTGTTTGATTGTTTTTTATTCAATACATGCATATTAACATATAATTTACATGTAAATAAAATAAACCATAATAAGCTTAATTTTTTTTAATATGTTGGGTTCTTTTTTTCTTTTGCCATATCCTTTCACACGAAAAAATATTTCAGTCCTTTCAATTTCGTGTTGAACGATTTTCACTGTATTGTCAGGAGAATTAATAAGCAAATCATCAAAACAAGATACAATTTCGAAAACAATTTAAGTTATAAAATATTTCCTCTTACTGGCGGTGAAGTTCTTTTTCAGACCACGTGTGAGCCACTAAAAATGTTCTTTGCTTTAGTGATTCCGCATGATAAGCCTCTTCTGATTTGTTTGCCAGAGTTTCTTAAGTGAAAATTGACAGTTTTATTAATGGATCCAAATTGGTTGCACGCTTAAGAAATACATAGCTGCGCAGGCCGAATACAATGTAAAATAGTGAAATTCAAGGTCAAAGTGCCGAAGAGGTCATTATTTATTACACAATAAATATACACTTGTGAAAAATAAGCCGTGAACTTCAAAGAAAATAATATTTTGAAATATATTTTACGAAGGTTGGTGGGGAGAGATGTATGAAAAAATTAGTTTGTTTCTGGAGTATTGATGGGATCGCAACAGGCTACAGAAGACAAAGAAGCTTGGCAGTATTCTTCTGCAATTTTTAATCTTTTTGTTAAATTAATACTGTAAGTAAAATTTTATTTGAAATCTGAATTTATTATTTAGGTATCTTTTATCTATATATTCGCAAAGGTGGAACATTGTTTGATTATTCTAAAAAGTTCATTGTTTTCAATTTAAAATTGATACACTTATTTGCTCTTCTAACTCTTGTTTAAAAATGTAGAGTCGGTGAGCGTGAAGTTTAAATAGAATTCAAAACACATACTCATTGGGTGTGATGTGGGAATTGACAAAATGAGGCACTAGCTTAGATTTCGGCAACGTTATACAATCGGAGTTTAAAATTATAAGAAAGAAGTGGCAGTTTATAATTCTTACTTAAGCGGAATTTTACTTTCAAATAATTTTCACTGGAAAAAACCAGGTCTTATCCATTCAATACCTCATAAAAAAGATATATTAAATCTTGCTTGAAACCCTCAGGGAGTTGCATGACGTGGAATTTGAAGATTTTCTCATAAAAAACTCCAGGAAAAAAAAAACGCGTTTATAAAATATTTATCTTCTTTCATATAAAACTCACTGAGAGAGAGAGAGAGACGTAACTAGCTCTAAATGGGCCCGAATCAAAACTCCTTCGGGCCATTTTTTAGAAAAGAAAGCCCTGTTAGTGGTACTGTAGTTGCACATGCTGGGGCCCCTGTAGCTTGGGGGCCCCGTATAATTGATACGGCGGTAGCCCCTGATAAAAATATGAAATTAGAGAAATATTATTTAAACATATAAAAATAAAAACCATTTAACGTTACATTGCAAATAAAATATAGAACATACTCTCCTTGTAAATTAAAATGTTTTATTAATTGTTGCAATTTTTATTTTTCTTCTGAAAAATGGTTTCCTGTTTATGTTAATCTGCGAAACTCCACTGCTCGTAACTTCTCCTTTTGTCATTAAAACTTTCTATTTAAGCGGTACCGCCATCTATATGTGTGATATCGCAGAACTTTTTTTCTTTCATTCCTGTTTCTGATTCTTTTTTTTTTTATGTTTTTTTTTTAAATGCAAAGTTGCAGTAGTAGATATTATATTTTTTCAGAAAATTACACTACACTTTATTTTTAATAATATCAGCTATATTATTTTAATAATGCAGTTATTTAATTTTAACCCATTTTTTAAAATTAGAATTATTTAAACACTATTATAATATTTTTTCAACTTTTTTCAAGAATAAAATATCTCTTTCAAGATTAGAGTAATAATGTTAAATAATTAGATGTAGTAAAAATTTTAACTATAGTTAATGTAATAAATATAGTTAAATTTTAAATATTCTTTTTTTTTATTCAAATAATAAATAAAAATATGTGTTCCAGGTTGTAAACTAACATATTTACCTTTTTTAAAAAAAAAAATTATAATGTAATTAAACATTTTTTTCAGGTCAGTTATTGTAATAATAAAATTATTACAAGCACTTTAAACATGTATTATTTGACAAAATATTGAAATATTCAATAAAAGGTATTAAAAATTTTCGATCAAATATCACAAATTATATATTTTTTATAGTATACTTTTCCTTCTTCAGATAATTTAAAAAACGAATAAAAAAAAAAAAAAGATAAGAACTGCGTAACATTATTGTTTGCTTTGCGAATATAATTTATTTTCATTAAAATTTAAAGTTTAAACTTGATACATGAGGGATATATTTATCAATAAATCTAAATGCACACACAAAACATTTTTTATATGTACATAGAGTCGGACCTCTATTTAATGAAGTCGCAAAATCCCCCCAAAAATTCAATATGTGTAAAATTCGTTAAACATAGATTCATATTTTAATATACTTTAGAAACTGCATGAAACAATTTTTTAATTCATAAAATATATTATTGAAAAAAGTAATTATTTACACATTTTGAAAATTAAAATGAATTCATGTTATGTATTTTAACCATGAAAAAAAATCTGCAAGAAAACAAGAAAAAAAAAAACATTGTCCAGGAGAATACATTGCGTTTTTAAATTTAAAAAAATAATTTTATATTAAAATTAGTGAATTTTTTAATGACATTCTCCAAGCCTACAAGTATTTTTAAACAAACATTATTTCATAACCAGTAATTTCAAGCAACACCACATGCGTCTTTAAATTTAATTATTGATAAAAAAAAATCTTTTAATTTTATTTAAGGGTTTTTTTTTTGTTTGAAAAAATTATTGCAATTTCATTGCTCTAGGTAAATTAGGCATTTGGTAGAACCAGTTCAAAGTCATTGATCACGATAAAATGTGCTAAAAGATAGAATAATTTGAAAAAATATTGTAAAATATTTTAAAAATAGGGAGAAAAAAATTAAATAGCTCACGCGTCCCCAACTTCCTGTTAAGCATTTCCGTCCCTTTTCACGAAATCACTCCCACAAATCTCCAGCAATCGAGAGGAAAGATGTTACACATCAAAAAATCGAAACACAGAAAAATTTTGTTAAATAGAAAATGCACTTCGCTTTTTTGAAGGTTATTTTACAAAGAAAGTAATAAAATATTCTTGATTCCAGGAAAAAGCTCGCAAAATAGAGGTTCGTTATTTGGAGGTTCCAGAATAAATTTTGAAAGTTCTCCGAAATTTTAATTTAATAATTTGGGATGCTTTTATCAAAATTTATCAAAATGGAAATTTTCTCATAAGCCAACTAAATCTATGCATAAAACATATATCCAGGCGTACGCACTTTTAGCACAAAAAATAAGATTGAAACCTATGGTTCGTGTTATATACACCGAGGATATAAAAACTACAGCTTTAAGAAAAAGGAAAAAAAAAATTAAAAAGTTAAAATGCAAAAATAAAAATTCTACATATGCATATGCTTCCTTTTCTATGCTTTCACACACACACACACACACACACACACACACACACACACACACACACACACACACACACACACACACACACACACACACACACACACACACACACACACACACACACACACACACACCACACACACACACACACACACACACACACACACACACACACACACACACACACACACACACACACACACAGCCTCTGTCGTTTTAAATTTGCTTGGAGCGGTTTATTTGTGACGGATCTATCCATGACTGTACTAATACCTTGGGGACTCTTCTGGGGAAAAGTATTTTAATTCAACCAATTTCAACTTTCACCGACCAAGAAAGCGTGATTATGTAAATGAAGTATTTATATAAATTCTGTTTTCGCGAGTTTGTAAGTTGGCAAGTTAAGGTTGGCAAGTAGGAGTTAGCAAAGAGTTTTCGGTTTAGTTTGTTAGTTGACGTTTGAATGATAGTGGAATTATTAAGTGGTCTTGGAGTTGTCCAGGAAAACGAACTACACCAATGGATCCAACGACAATGATTAATCCAGATAAAGATCACCTGCAAGATTCAAGTGTAGGATCCGCTGCATAAAAAGTACAGGTATCGTGAGCTTGATTAATTAGAAGTTAGCTTATTAGTGTGCGACGTAGTTTATATTGAGCGTATTTAAGCTATCTTAGATTCAGTTGAGGGTCCGTAGTAGTATCCCCGTGTTATAGAATCTCACCTCCGCCTATCTTAATTAGATTGTTATTGTGTCTGATTGATATTTTGGTAACAATAAATTAATTAGATTGAAATCATGTCTGTTGATCATTCAGTTTCTCCCACACACCTAGCCGGGTTTACAGGTAGACAAGGGGTTTCAGAGGCAAGCAGGAACCGACAGGTATTACATATTGATTCACACATCTAAAGGCTGACTTAATGGAGTTCATCCGCCTAGAACAAGGGTAAAGAACCTTAAAAATAAAAGTGCCATTTTTTCCAAAAAAAAATTTAATGAGGCGTAGACGTGCCGTCAAATAATTTTGACTTGTGATTATTGGGAAAATAATAAAACTGAATACTAGCAACTCAAAACTCTTTATTCACTGCGAAAAAAATACATTTTGCTCTGTAGAGTAGTAAATGTTTTAGTTATGCGTGTAATTCAAATTAAAGTAACATTAGTGTGACTTCTGTTGTTGCAAATTCAATGACAAATAACTTATATTAGGATTGTAAGACGTTACTGTTGGTAGAATGTATGCTGAATTGAAGTCATCTGTAAAACGGTTTCTAAGCGAGTCTTTAATGTTATTCATCTCTGAAAATAACTCGCAGCCATATGTCTCACGTGCATAGGCAGAAGAAAATGTGGTTATAACACAGCATGAGCCAACTTCTTCAAACAGTTAAATGTGTCCGGAGAAGTTTCCAAAATTTCATTACAGGTAATTTTACGATACATCAATTTTAACTTTATTCTTTTTTCAATAGAATTTTAAATCCATATTGAACTAGATTGGAAATCAATCAGTTCCACATTTCAAATTCTTCAATTTCCAAATAGTCGAATTGAGACAAGTTTAGTTAATCCGATGAAGTAACATTAGGGTAATAATGATTTTGAGCGTTTCCGATAGTTATATATACACTGCTGGCCACACAGTAAATGCAGCACCAAGAAATACAAAAGATAGCACAACAAAATTTATTTTGTAGATAACATGTTGACCAAGTATCAAATGATTAAATTTATGGACTTCTGTGAAGTGTGGTTCCTGCCAGAATCTGTTGCCAGAGTAGCCGCCATTGTTGGAGATCCCCGCTGCCACACGTCTCGGCATTGATTCAAAGAGACTTTGGATGTGCTCGTGGGGTACAGCAGACCAAGTAGCTTCCCCACGTTGCCAAAGTTGATCTGGTGTGGCAGCTGGGGGTGTAATCTGGGTCAATCGTTGAGCAATCATGGACCACATGTCTTCTATCGGCGAAAGATCCGGAGAGCGAGCCGGCCAGGGAAGCATTTCAATCTGGTGATTGACGAAGAACCTTTGGACAATGCGTGTCACGCATTAACCTGTGGAAATATGGCTGTGGCCAAGCCCTGAAGGTAAGGAAGGACAACTGGCTCCAACACCTCGGAGATGTAGCGCTGGCTGTTTAAAGTACCGGCAATGCGTACTAGAGGAGTGCGAGAGTGATATCCAATATCGCCCCATACCATAATACTCGGTGCAGGACCAGTGTGGCGGTACATAATGCAGCTGTTCAGCATCCTCTCTCCACGGTGTCTCCAGACTCGAATCCGACCATTGTGGTGTTGCAGACCGATGCGTGACTCGTCAGTTAAGACAACTTCATTCCATTCTGTCACCCACATCCTTCTTTCATCGCACCATTGGCGGCGGAGATGTCTATGGTTCTGCGTCAAGGGTAGACCAAGCAATGGACGTCTTGTGGACAGACCACTCTGCTGTAAATGGCGTCGAATGGTACGCGCAGACGCTGAATGATGCGTTACAGACTCAATGTGCTGTGCTATGGTTCGTGATGTGACTGAGCGATCCGTCACTGCTATGCGCACAATTTGCCTGTCCTCACGTGAAGTGGTGCACTGAGGTGGATGCGATCAGCCACGTTGGTCCGTCGTACCCTCCTGCATCCAATGGTCACATATCCACATTATAGTTGTTTGGTTTCGTCCAACACGACTACCGATTTCCCTGAAAGATAATCCACAATCTCGGTAGGCCACTATCCTTCCTCTGTCGAACTCGGATATTTGATCAAAAGCTGA
>BMAO01037100.1:0-28918 GCA_019973975.1 Trichonephila clavata
ATACAACAGTTAAAATAAAATCTTTGTAGCTAAGTAAGGTCCCTTGGCTTAGGGGGTTGTAGCTGAGTGGTTATGCCGCCGGGCCATTAAACTGCAAACGTGGGGTTGAGGGTTCGATCCCGCGTGTTCCCCCTAAAGAACAGAGATACCTAATCTGTGATAACGGTGGATGTGATAACCAACTGTGATATAACCCTTTTTGCACTTTTTTCAAAAAACGGCTTTCTTATATGTAATTCTCATTTGTATGCATGCAATACATGTAAGCCTCATTTGAATTAATTTATTATTTACAGGATTCATATGTGTGTGTGTGAAAACAATCTCTAAAGTTAATTATTAAATGAAAATTATTCGGAATAATAATGTATTTGTAAGAAGCTGTTTTGTTAATCTTGCGATAAATGGCGTTTTTTTTTTCAACGTGTTAACAAATAACATGTAAAAATGAGACAATGTATTAGCCAAACTAATATTTCTCATTTTTAATACGTTGATATCGTATGAAATCATTTGTATTGATTGAAATGATTTGTATACATAGATAACGGCAAAAATTTAAATGAAAACATTAAAATTAAGCAATAACAAAAATACTATAGTAAAATTTTTACAATTTTTTTTAAAGCAATGTTGCTTAAGATGCCATCTTTAGTAATTATTCTAAATGTGTTAGTTTGCTACTGAATAAAAATTGTAATGCCTTATCAACGCTAATTGAACTTAATATGCATTAAGTTTCTGAATATTTTCGAGATATTATCATTCATCTGGAAATCTTTTTGATTATAAGAATAAAAAACTTTTGTGAAATTCTACAATTATAATTAAAGATGTCGCAATTAATCGAATTGGGAAAATTACCATTTTCTGCTGTGCAAAAAAAAAGTGTTTACTTTCTTACATATTATTACTATAACCAGTGTGATTTTATCAATGCGTTTCATGGTTAAAAAAAATATATTTGTATGGAAAAAAAATTACGAGATAAGGAAAATTAAATTTTAGTGTTTTGTGTTTTGAAATCAGAATTTTTTTTATCCATATACAATGCCGTTTTAAACTCATTTCGGGCCCTAGGCGCAGAAGATCTACGGGCCCCCTTGGCACTGTTGGACCAAAGAGGGGCTCTTGGATCCGGTTAAATCCAGCTTATCTAGGCCATTCCGGGCCCCTGGGTGCCTGCCCCAACTGCCCATTGTATAAACCTACACTGTCCATATAATAGTATATCATTTTAAGTAAAATTCAGATTTTATGTATAGAGTAGCATTATTATTATTTAAATAGAATTGTTTCCTTAGAGTAAAATATAAATGAGTTCTTTTGTTACTGGCATTAAATAAAATGTAAGGATTAATAGGACTATGCATTAATAAATTAATTTATTTTTCAAAAGATTGCATAGTATTCGAATTTATTTTGATTGAATTATTTGTATGAGTTTCGGAACTTCATGCTTGCTTTGTCTCATTCGCTTTAAATGTAACTATTTATTAAATAATAAAATGTTAATTTGCTATTAACGTATTCTTTATTTTCTTTTTAATCTGTTTAAGAAATAAAAGTAATTTTGATTTATATATTTTTTCCGTCTACATTCAATAAATTTTGGAACGATTTCTGAATAAAAAAATTTAAATGCAAAGAAGAAAAACAGAATCCAGAATCAGCAATAAGTATTGCTTATATCTAATCGAAAAGAATTTGTTATTTTTGTTATTAATCATTGTATATAAACAATATATTTATTGTTAAGCATTAATGTATGAAATTTCAAAAATATTTTGTAAATTAAAAAAAAAAAAAGAATATTTTTTCTAGTTAGTTACAAATTTGAATAGAAGACCAAACGTATTTTCATTGATATTTTTTACATTATTATTAGATTATTTTGTGTCCCATTTTTTTTTCATGTCCTTTGTATTTTTATGTTTTTTTTATCTTAAAACTATTTAACTATTTTTTTTTTGTGATATTACAAAAAAAATTTACAAAATATTTTATTCACACCCTTGTATATATATATTGATAGATAGATAAATATTATTGTTATTAATTTGTTTCAATTCTATTTTTAAATTAATATCATTTTCCATTCAACCATTACATTTAATTAATATTATAGTTTTGTAATTATATTTCTACGTAATTTTACTTGAATGTTAAAGCAAATTTTTTGACGGGATTGATAAACTTTCTTATGTACCTATGTTATTTAAAAGAAAAAATTTTCTTTTGATTTTCATTATTTTTAGTTTTTTTGTGATTATTTTATTTCGCTATTTTTCTGTTAAACTACGTGTTCGAATTTGGTTGGGTTCTGTTACATTTGGCGAAGGAACCTTAAGAAAGAAGTTTTTCATAAACAAAAATTAGAATAAAGAAGTTTTTCTTTCAGTTCTTTAGCATTTGCATAACATTCGGGAAAGGAACTTGGACACATTGGACGATTTGATAGAGCTCTGACATAAATTTTTAAAGTTACGCACTAAAAAATAAGCTCACTTCGCACTAAGATAACACAGAATGCATCAAATAATACATTTTCGCATTCAATCTTATTGTACCAGTATTTTTTAAACAATATCATCTGCACGATAAATGATATAGAGTCTTAATGCAATTTTTTAATCAATGCGTCAAACTATATTTTTCGCAATCTGATATGACATTGAATTTTCATATCAAGGTTCTTAATGCCAATATTCATAATCTTTTTGCATTTTCATATAACTTAATGCTCCCTAATTTATTTTTTCAAAAACTTTAAAATATCTTTTTGGCCAGTATCCTAATATAATCACAGACATATTTTTTGTCTAAAAAACCAGTATTTTCTTGCATTCTAAGCATCAATTTCATATAACATTTCCTAATAAATAACAATATGTTTCTCATAAAAAAATAAGCTATCAGGAATATGAAACTTTTTTTTTTCTAATGGGGCTGCGCATTGGTATTTTAACCTTTGCTGACCTAGTACATTCCCCAGGAGGTGGTATCACTTTTTTGGCGGATCACTATATAGGCGATATCAATTACCGCAAATAATTTTAACACCCAGTTTCTTCCCCAGCGGGAGGCACCTGAGCTCTGACGAAGCGAATTTCTGCTAGGATTTTTAATTTTGCCCAGAGCACCCAAGCCAAACAGACACTCTAGGGATCTTTTACTTGCTGTATAACCATACGACATGGCCGCTGTCGATTTTCTGCATCATGAAAATCCACCAACTTGGGCCAACTGCAGAAGGCTAGTGACAAATGAACTAAATATGAAACTATATATATAAAAGTATAAGATGAATACGATACAAGAAATTTAAAACTAATTAATATTTGCAAAGTTCTGTTTGTAATACTTGGCAAACTGATTGCGTGCAACTTTTGTATAACTTTTTTCACGTGAAACATTAAATACTTGCACAGCATATTTATTCAATGCTGTCTTCGCTAAATATATGAGAGCCTAAGCTTAAGGCGGAAGACATTTTCGGACCGCAAATTGTCTCAATTTTCACCAAAATTTTCAACGTTATTAATCATGCATCAATTTATAACTATGCATTTTAAAAATTTCAAAATATTTTATAAATGAACAATTTTTCAGTTGGGCACATAAAGGGATACCTCATTCAACATAAAGGTATAGGATAAAATTGCGAAGCATATTTTATGCCAGAAAAAAATTTATCAATTCAGATAAAAAGGAGTAGTGTGATAGAATATGCTGTTCTTTATGGGATAACGAAGCCAGAATATAATAATTAATGTTAGAGCTCTTTTATATCTAAAAAAAGAATGTTCCAAATTCGGGTCCAATTCCTTAATATTTCGCGAAGAAAACTGTCTTAAGAAAACTCCCTTTTAACTTTCTTTTCTTCTAAGACAGGCCTGTCAAACTCATGCGGTATCACGGGCCACATGAACTATTTTATATTAAGTTGAGGGCCGCATGTTTTTTCAATGTTCAAAAAATTAATAAAAAACAGGATTTTTAGAATTATTATATTATGTATTTATAAAATTCACACACACACACACACACACACACACACACACACACACACACACACACACACACACACACACACACACACACACACAATGTATTATATATTATACACACATAATCGTTTGATATTTCATTTGATTTTTTTAACTATACATGTTTTATATTGTCTTATAAAAAACAAAAGCAAAACTTATCATACGAAACACAATTTAATGTTAATTTTAGAAAATATTTGACATCGTTTTCCCCCTCTCAAAGCAAGTCATTTGGTTGAACATAATAAACTGATGTAATTTTTAAAAAATGATCATAAATGTTGATCATTTAGTCTCGACCTTTATGAATTTTTGTTATTTTTTGTTAAAGAAAATGGTTGCTTGCTTCCGAGCTTAGCCGTTATACACATAACAAAGATAACATTTTAAGGAACCAATCTACAGATATGAATATGTATAAACATCTTGAGTTTTCACTTCAAAACATTTTTGCTTCAGCAAAGAATCACAATAGATTTCAATTAATTCCATTCGTAATTTTTCTTCAACAATTACAATATCGATAGACAGAGGTGAAGTTAAAAAACGAAATACTAATTCAAAATATTTAATATCAGAAAATACTCGATCGAGTTCCATTTCTAACCATTTAATTTGGTGAGAAATTAAAATTTTAATGTAATTTGGTGAGAATGTAAATTTTAATTTAAGGCATTTAATCAATACATTTTTTTTAAAAGCTTTCAAAGCGAGACACGTTCTCTCTTTCTGTTTGTAAACATTTTTCAGTAATAATTTTTGTTTGAGAGCGTTAATATTATCAAACAGAATTGTAGAAAAAGATTGACTTGTAATACCAACTGAGAAAGCCAGGTGCTTTACCCAATGATCATCTTTTAATTCAGCACTTTCATAATTTTTTTCCCAAGAAAATTATATCATCAAGCAATTTAAAAAATCGTTTTAACACTTTATGAATCAAAATTCATCGAACTTTCGTATAATATGTTTGACCGATAAATTCACTTTCTATATCTTCCAGAAATGAAGCAAATCGTTGATGCTAGAATCTACATGCTCGAATATAGTTTGCAATTTTACTGACTATTTTAAAACATGTCCAGAATATCCAATTACAAGCCCAAGAACAGTGCTTGCTATTGAATAATACAATCCAAAATGTTCAAAATTTCTATTAACATGCTGTTTGCCTGTTTCTTTTAATCTGGCAGCTCCTTTGGTAATCCTAAACATGGAAAGTGCTCTATCAGTTGCAGGAGACAAATAAAGTGGTTTATCGATATCAAATTTTGCGAAATTTAAATAAATTTAAAAGAAGAAATAATAAGTAAATTATTTGTTTTTTTTTTATGAGTATTACAAAAATTACATACGGGAACCCGTAATTGACCTAATACCCCATCCAAAAAAGTTCTTTCCCTTCGATTCTAAGTCGCACCCGATTTTCAGTAGCATTAACATTGGAAAAAAAGTGCAGATTAAATTCGAGCAAAAACGGTAATTCCTCCGCTTTAAGGATTCACTAATAAATTTTTCTTAAGTAAATGGTTTTGATCTGTGCTTCGATTAAAAATGACAATATATAGATTTTACTGCAGTTGCATTGTGTTTAACAAATTTAGGTAACGGATTCGAGTCATGAGTTCGAGCCTTGTACAGCTGAAGATCAGCAATGCAGAGTGGGCCGATGCACGTTAAATATGTCGAGGCTCAAACGTCCTTCCGTAGTTTTGGTGTGGAAGTTAGAAGAGGAAGGTGTGAGCTCGGTGTTATCCTCGTCGCTTGACCATGGTGCAATATTACGAGGTTCGTGGCCAAACGTCTTTGAGTAGCTGAACAGTTCGACGTTAACATTCACTCACTCTCACTCCCTCAACAAATTTAGTCAATATACTTTTTTTCATTTTTGATTTCAGTTCCAACAAGTCGTCTTCACAAAGTTTCACACCCTATTGATTTTAGTTTTCTGTCTGATTTGTGTCAAAGAGCCTTTTAAAAGTGTATTACTTTGCAACTGAATTACAGTTTTTACATATCAGACACGCCAATTGGGTGGTGTGGTTGGTTTTGTCCATGGCCTTTTGTATCTAAGGTTGAGGGTTCGACCCCGGCCCAAGTTGGTGGATTTTCATGAGGCAGAAAATCGGCAGTGACCATGTCGTATGATTATACGGCATGTAAAAGATCCCTAGATTGCTTGTTTGGCTTGGGTGCTCTCAACAAAATTAAAAATCCTAATACAGGTTCGCATCGTCAAGAGCTCAAGGGTCTCCATGTGGGAAGGAAACTGGGCGTCAAAATTACTTGGTATCCGCCTATATGGTGCCGCACAAAGGTAAAACACCAATCGGCAGCCGATTAGAAATAAAACATATGAGGCACAATATTTCATTCTTGTTTTGGGCATAGAAATATTGCAGATCCCATTTTTCTTGAAAACTATTATATTCATCTTCAGTTCATCTTTTCTTACTCTGTTCTTGAGGTTTGATTATATTTTTTTATTAAATAACTTTTTAATTTAATATGAATAAAAATCAAAATCCACTTTCATTCACAAACGATTGAGTTAACATAACACTTTGTCTTAATCATCTTGGGGGTGTTAAATTTAAAAGAAAAATGAAATTTCAACGGCATCTGACGTCACACTATTCGCCTCTCACTGATTGTACAATTCAAAGATAAATAAAAGTGGCACACAATGAATCAAAATGCCATCTCTAGTGAATGATGTTCATGGATGCATTTAATAATTTAATAAGAATTAATATATTACTGTAAAATTAAATTAAAAAAACTAAAAAAATATTACAAAAATTATTTTAAAGTTATTTTTATATTTAAAAATGTTTTTTTTTAAACCAAGAATAAATAACAGGTTAATATGTAGTAATTTTTTTTAAAAAAAAGTTTATAGAAATAAATTGTAAAATAAGCAAAAGCCATTAAAGACTATATTTAAAATTTTGTAAAATGTCTCCGCGGGCCGCAACCCATGTATTAGCCGGCCGCATGTTTGACATGCCTGTTCTAAGAGTTTGTAATGCCGGTCGGTGCTTCCCTCTGAAAACCCTTGTCTACTCCCCCCCCAGACCCGGCTAAGTGTGTGAGAGAAACTGAATAATCAACAGACATGTCTCACACTAATTATTTTACTGATACCAATATATCAAGCAGACATAATAACAATCTAATTAAGATAACAGATCAGATATTAGAGCACGGAGGTGAGACTCAATAGCCTGGGGATAATAATACGGACACTCAACTGATTCCACGATAGCTTAACACGCTCAATATAAACTACGTCGCGCACCAATAATCTAACTTCTATTTAAATAATGATCACAATACCTGTACTTTTATGAAGTTGGTCCTACTCTTGAACTTAGAAGGAGATCCTTATCTAGATTTAATACTCGTGGATTGATCCACTCTCAGTAAACTTTCATTGATTAACTCCAATTGCACTTAATACTTCACTTTTCAACTAACCAACTAACTCGCCAGCTAACATGCCAACTCTTCAAACTCGAGAATACAGAATTTTTTTATATACTTAATTTACATAATCACGCTTCCTTACTCGGTGAAAGTTGGTTGATAAATTTTTTCCCCAGAAGAATCACCAAGGAATTAGTAGAGCCGCGTATAGATCCGTAACAAGTTATCTTTTAAAAGTTCCGAAGCAAAAAAATATGTTAAATTCTTAATAAAACCAGCATGATAAAAACGTTCAACTTTGAATGTTCTGTTGGATAACTTTGGCCAGGGAAGAAACGTAGGAAAACATCAACTTCTCTTTACTCTTTCTTTCCCTGATTTATATCCCCAGGAATAGGGCTTCAGCGAAGATTTTATGCGACTTCGATCCTTCGACACAGATAGAAATGTCAAGGTCATTGCCGGACGATTCTTTTCGGAGTAGATATTTCTTGGAAAAAGCGACTCCACTAAAATTACCTTTTTCATTTTCAACTGCGAACAAATCAAGTTTTTATTTACACATAAGGATTCATTGGACTTGAGGGGGGAGGGGGAGGGAATGCACTTGATAACAAAATACCAATACGTAAGTATATTAAAAAAATATTAATTTTTAAATGAAAAATCAAATTTTTAGTTTTTGAAGTAACTTTAATAGTTTTGTGTCAAAATTAATTAAATATATGGGAAAATGTCTAATACCTTAGGATGATATAAATGATTTATTAAACACAGAAGGATGAAATATTAAAAATTATATTAAACACCAAACGAGACAGTCTTTCTCTTACGTCTAGTATTTAGCGTCTCTCTGCGTCCGTCTCAGTGATTTTCCGTGTAGTGCCTTGTGTCGGGTACTATTGGCGGAGTGTGACGTCAGTGTGGATTGCTCCAATCGACATAAAAAGGGGAGGCGGATGCGACAGTGCACATATCCAACCCTACAAATATATACTCTAGGCAACTTAAATTTATAACTTTAATAATTATGTGAAGTAAAGCAAGATGATTGTTTTAGATCACAAGGAATTTTTAAATTTTACGAAAAACAATTACACAATCAAAATTATACAATATATTGTTAGGATCTATATTTAATTATTAGTTTATCTTATACATTGAAGTAAATGCATCATAAATATAAAATATAGCGTACGAGGAAGACTCAAAATGGATTTTAGGTATCGAAGTATAACTACTGCAATAACATAAAGTTTTGAATTTATTTCGACACAGTACCTTTAGAACAAATATATTTATACCAATTTTTTTAGCTCGAATGCTACAAAACATATGCAAAAATCAGTATAACAATTTTACTTAAATATGTATGTTCGGTATATCTATTTCACATAATTATGAAAAACTGAACCACGTCTTTGCAAGTTAATTCAGTGATTATTTGTGTAACGTTTTACTCAAGTTTTGCAGAATGCCATTAAGTTTTTCTTACAACATTTACCTTATCTTAATTTAAAATTTTTTTAAAACTTATTTTTCTAATTAAAACGTTGTTTTAGGAGCCGTAAGTAATTTAAAGGTTTTATTATTATTATTATTTTTGATTTTCTGTGGTAAGCTGTTGTAATTATCTCTATTAAAGCAAAATTCTATTTATACGTGAATAGCATTAAATATAGATCTATCCAAAATATAACTGGCAGAATAAATAACAATTGTAGCAGCTTATATAAACTTTCAATACCCCAAATCACTAACTGATTTGCAATCTGTAAAATGTACTTTTTTAAAGATGACAAAACTGAATTTTCCATCATTTTTATCTTTGAATATCCAGAAGAGTGGGGATACAAATCAAATTTTAATCCTTCAGTCATATGAAGATTAATATTGATTGAAAAATCTTTCTTGATTCCTTTTAATGTGTCCTAGAAATAAAATAAATAAGTTTTAAGAAAAGAAAAGTCAAAAAATTTCAAAATTAATAAGAATAGCTCGAATTATTTTACAAAGAATTGTTTAAATTTTTGTTACTTATAAACTGCAATTCTTGAACTTTTTTCAAATTAAAAAAAAATCCTGGCTAAATTTTTCTGATGTCATAAAATCTTATCCAAAACAGATATTTTGACAATAATGTACTTCCATTTCTTTACCTCTGAGTTAATGAATTGTGCTCCTTTTTAAATCGAATTAATAAGGTATTTTTGAAGTTATGTTCACACAAATAGTATTTAAAAATAAAACTAGAAAGAGCACCATGATTACTGAAATAATGTATAAAACGTAGAATAAAACTGTGTAAAAAGGTTTATCTATATATACTTTAAAAATTTATTAATTTCTTTATATCAAATTAGAAATTTTTAATATGATTATTAGGAGATAAAATTATTGTTAAATTCGTTTCATTAACAAAAAACTTTCCTGTTAATTAACGTAATAATAAATAGGACACAAAGAAATGTAAGGTTTTGCATGTTACAATTATACAGCTTAAATTCATTGAATTATAAGAAGATTGTTTGGGGCGTTGGTGGGATGGTTTTTTTTTGTGTGTGTGTGTGCTTTCTTTTCTTCTATGAAAAGTAAAAGATCGATTGCCGATAGAAATCTACTCTAAAATTTGGCGTATTTCCATCATTTTCAATACTTTAATTATTCTGAAACTGGTACGTACACTTCCTATACGTTGTCCAAATACCTTCTTCCGAAATTTAACTTTATCCTTTTGATAACAGCATTTACATAAATTATTTAAAGTGAAAAAAAAATTTTTTTTTATTACTCCTACACTTTTTGTGCCACATAAAGTTACCAAAACGGGTAGAAAACACATTTTCAATGTAAATTTCAATAATTTCGTGCTGCCATCTACTGATTTAAGTAAATACTAATTGTTTAACAATAAAATGTCTGAACTATTTCTTATTTTATATTCATGTTTTTCGAGTTAATAACAGCAAAAAAGGTATTAAAATTTTTTGATATTTCCCTAGATTTTAAAATCCTTTCGTTAGTGTGAAATGATTATAAGTAAGGAAAATAAATCTACATCTTTTTTCTCATTCATCTGCTTCAATTGGTTTAAAATTCTATTTCGAACTATCGATAAAATATTTCTTTCAAATATTTTTTTTATCTGTCAAACCAACTTTGTCCGAAAATAAAAAACACATAAAATTGGAAAAGTAACATTAGCTAACATTTTAACTATATTTATGTGACATTAGTGGCGCAAAGGGGGGGTGCACTAAGGTGCCCCCCTCCCGAAGCCCTTGAGGTTTTTTCTATTAGTGATAATACTATATATTTTTCACGCAAAATTTAATCCGAAACTCGAAATGAAAAATTTATTTTATTTATTAATGTTAATTATTAATTTAGAATTTTTGTACTGTTTTTTGTTAACAACATCGACATAATCAGAATAATCAATTAAAGTTGTCTTGAGGTATGATACGAATTGAAGTATAATACTCTCTTCCTCGTAGACAAATTTAATTTTTCTTTCTTTGAAATATCCAATTTTATAGATTCCTTTCCCGTTGAATGCTCCTAAAACATTTCATGATATTTTTAGAGAAACAAACCAATTCCGGAAATTCCGGACACAAAACGGCTAAAAGTTGTATTAAAATGTTTAAAGCAAAATACTTATTACTTTAACAAAAAAATTTTTTTTATGCAAAACATATTTTGTGTGTGCTACTGTGTGACATATACATTTTTAAATAAAACATAAAGTTACAGTTTTATAGAAACTGCTATTGCTATGGGGTTAATATAAAATTAGTAATACTTTCAGTGCACATATAACATATGCATTATCTAAAATTATTAGATAAATATGAGATATATAATAATTAGCATACCAAAAGAGTGTAGGTTTGGAGAATTTTTTGTTCCCAATTTTTCCTTGCTTACTATTTTAAATTAGATTTAAAATATTTTAGTATAAGATTATTTATATTTCAAAATGAGAATGATTACATACTTGTCTCATAATTTATTGAGAAAAAATAACATAGTGAGATTTTATTTCAAAATTCCCCATAATTTTTTAAAAAAGCAATTAACCAAAAATTTTGTATTTTTTATAAAAATTTTTTTTAAAAATACATGAAAAAAAATTTTAATTTAATTTTTTACCGTTTATTTTTACTAATGGAAACGAATCAGAATTATGTTTTAACCGCAATGTGCAATATATCAAAAAAATGGGATGATTAAGATATTTTTAATTTATTTGCTTGATGCTGCACATTAATCAAAAAAGCAAAAAATATTCTAAATCATACCTTATATAATGAATAACAATAAATAAATACACAAAAAACGCATTATTTTTTTAGAATTTTTTTTTTATATAACGATTGTTATGACGGCAAAAACTATATTTAGACTAATGGGTTTATATTTTTAGCGGAGAAAAAAACTATATACCGCTTTTATTCAAATATACGTTATACTTTTTCCATAAAAGCCTTTTTCTTGGAGGGGGGATTTATAAAAAAGTCTAAAAGAATAGATTAAAAGTTTCTACAACAAGATTTTAGTACTTCTTCACTCCGTGCATTACATTTTCCTTTAATGCCTTAAACGACCAATTTTTATCTTTTTTCCATCGATATATGGTCTTAACACTTCTTTCTTCTTGAACAACAAATTTTTTTTTTCTCTATAAAATTAAAACTATTTCGTACTGTCAACTCCACCTCATAAAGCGCTTATTAATTTAAATCAATGTCCATATATAATATAGTTTTAGTTCAATCATGGTGAGAAAAAAAATTGCTGAATTTTTTTCGCAGAATTTAATTTCAAATACTAAAAATACACGAAGCGAAATTATTCTACCAAATTAATCATAGCTGTAGTCATGGAATGATATGTTTACCTAAATAAAGCTGCTGACAAATCACAGAGTATACAAAATTTAAAATAAAATCTTTGTAGCTAAGTAAGCTCCTTTGGATTGGGGGTTGTAGCGGAGAGGTTAAACCACCGGGCCATTAAACTACAAACATGGGGTTGAGAGTTCGAGCCCATGTGTTCCCCCTAAACTACAAAGATACCTAATCTGTGATAACGGTGGATGTGATAACCGACTGTGATATAACCCTTTTTGCGCTTTTTTCAAAAAACGGCTTTCTTATATGTAATTCTCATTTGTATGCATACAATACATGTAAGCCTCATTTGAATTAATTTATTATTTACAGGATTCATATGTGTGTGTGTGAAAACAATCTTTTAAAGTTAATAATTATTAAATGAAAATTATTCGGAATAATAATGTATTTGTAAGAAGCTGTTTTGTTAATCTTGTGAAAAATGGCGTTTTTTTTTTCAACGTGTTAACAAATAACATGTAAAAATGAGAAAATGTACTAGCCAAACTAATATTTCTCATTTTTAATACCTTTATATCGTATGAAATAATTTTTATTGATTGAAATGATTTGTATCTATAGATAACAAGAAAAAAATTAAATGAAAAATTAAATTATTAAAAAAAAATAAAATTACAAAGCCGTTTTAAGCTCATTTCGAAGCCTGGGCGCAGAAGATCTACGGGCCCTCTTGGCACTGTTGGACCAAAGAGGATCCGGTTAAATCCAGCTTATCTAGGCCATTCCGGGCCCCTGGGTGCCTGCCCCGAGTGCCCATTGTATAAACCTGCACTGTCCATATAATAGTATATCATTTTATGTAAAATTCAGATTTTATGTATAGAGTAGCATTATTATTATTTAAATAGAATTGTTTCCTTAGAGTAAAATATAAATGAGTTCTTTTGTTACTGGCATTAAATAAAATGTAAGGATTAATAGGACTATGCATTAATAAATTAATTTATTTTTCAAAAGATTGCATATTATTCGAATTTATTTTGATTGAATTTTTTGTATGAGTTTCGGAATTTCATGCTTGCTTTCTCTCATTCGCTTTAAAATGTAACTATTTATTAAATAATAAAATGTTAACTTGCTATTAACGTATTCTTTATTTTATTTTAATCTGTTTAAGAAATAAAAGTAATTCTGATTTATATATTTTTCCCGTCTACATTCAATAAATTTTGGAACGATTTCTGAATAAAAAAATTTAAATGCAAAGAAAAAAAAAACGAATCCAAAAAAGGAGCAATAAGTATTGCTTATAACTAATTATAAAAGAATTGGTTATTTTTGTTATTAATCATTGTATAAACCATATATTTATTTTTAAACATAAACGTATAAAATTACAAAAATATTTTGTTAATTAAAAAGAATAATTCTTTTTCTCATTAGTTAAATTTAAATAGAAGCTCAAACGTATTTTCATTAACACTTTTTTACTTTATTATTTGCTAATTTTGTGTCCCATTTCTTTTACATGTCCTTTGTACTTTTATCCTTCTTTTTATCTTAAAACTATTTAACTATTTTTTTTTTGTGATATTACAAAAAAAATTTACAAAATATTTTATTCACACCCTTGTATATATATGTTGATGGATAGATAAATATTTTTGTTATTACTTCGTTTCAAATCTATTTTTTAAATTCATTTCATTTTCCATTCAACGCATTACATTTGATTAATATTTATTGTTTTGTAATTATATTTCTACGTAATTTTACTTGAATGTTAATGCAAAATTTTGACGGCATTGCTAAAGTTTCTTATGTAGATATATTATTCAGAAGAAAAATTTTTCTTTTGATTTTCATTATTTTTAATTTTTTTTTTTATTATTTTATTTCGCTACTTTTCTGTTTAACTACGTGTTTGAATTTGGTTCGGTTTGGTGACAGAAACCTTAAGAAAGTAGTTTTTCATGAACAAAAATTAGAAAAAAGAACTTTTCTTTCAGTTCTTTAATATTTGCATAACATTCTGGAAAGGAACTTGGACACATTGGACGATTTGATAGAACTCTGACATAAATTTTTAAAGTTACGCACTAAAAAATAAGCGCACTTCGCACTAAGATAACTCAGAATGCATCAAATAATACATTTTCGCATTCAATCTTATTGTACTAGTACTATTTAAACAATATCATCTGCACGATAAATGATATAGAGTCTAAATGCAATTTTTTAATCAATGCGTCAAACTATATTTTTCGCAATCTGATATGATATTGAATTTTCATATCAAGGTTCTCAATGGCAATATTCATAATCTTTTTGCATTTTCATATAACTTAATGCTCCCTAATTTATTTTTTCAAAAACTTTTAAAATATTTTTTTTGGCCAGTACCCTAATATAATCACAAACATATTTTTTGTCTAAAAAATCAGTATTTTCTTGCATTCTAAGCATCAATTTCATATAACATTTCCTAATATATAACAATGTGTTTCTCATCAAAAACTAAGCTATCAGGAATATGAAACCTTTTTTTTTTCAAATGGGGCTGCGCATTGGTATTTTAACCTTTGCTGACCTAGTACATTCCCAAGGAGGTGGTATCACTTTCTTGGCGGATCACCCTATAGGCGATATCAATTACCGCAAATAATTTTAACAGCCAGTTTCTTCCCCAGAGGAAGGCACCTGAGCTCTGAGGAAGCGAATTTGTGCTAGGATTTTTAATTTTGCCCAGAGCACCCAAGCCAAACAGACACTCTAGGGATCTTTCACATACCGGATAACCATACGACATGGCCGCTGT
This sequence comes from Trichonephila clavata, assembly GCA_019973975.1. Classification (NCBI taxonomy): domain Eukaryota; kingdom Metazoa; phylum Arthropoda; class Arachnida; order Araneae; family Nephilidae; genus Trichonephila; species Trichonephila clavata. Next base: position 15,159 of record BMAO01037100.1, read on the forward strand.
CGATTTTCTGGATCATGAAAATCCATGAACTAAGGCCGGGGTCGAATCCTTAGGTGCAGAAGGCTAGCGACAAATGAACTAAATATGAAACTATATATAGAGAAGTATAAGATGAATACAATATAACAGCTTTAAAAACAATCAATATTTGCAAAGTTCTATTTGTAATACTTAGCAAACTGATTGCGTGCAACTTTTGTATAACTTTTTCACATGAAAAATTAAATACATGCGCAGCATATTTATTTAATGCTAAATATATGAGAGTCTAAGCTGTGAAGGCGGAGGACATTTTCAGGCAGCAAAATGTCTCAATTTTCACCATTATTAATCATGCATCAATTTATAACTATGCATTTTAAAAATTTCAAAATATTTCACAAATGAACAATTTTTCAGTTGGGCACATAAAGGGCTACCTCATTCAACATAACGGTATAGGATAAAATTGCGAAGCATATTTTATGCAAGAAAAAAATTTATCATTTCTGATAAAAAGTAGTGTGATAAAATATGCTGTTCTCTATGGGATAACGAAGCCAGAATATAATAATTAATGTTAGAGCCCTTTTATATCTAAAAAAAGAATGTTCCAAATTCGGGTCCAATTCCTTAATATTTCGCGAAGACTGTCTTAAGAAAACTCCCTTTTAATTCTCTTTTCTTCTAAGAGTTTGTAATGCCGGTCGGTTCTTGGTTCCCTCTGAAACCCCTTGTTTAACCCCAGACCCGGCTAGGTGTGTGGGAGAAACTGAATAATCAGTAGATATGATTTACTCTAATTATTTTATTGTCACCAAAATATCAAGCAGACACAATAACAATCTAATTATGATAACAGATCAGATAGTAGAGAGCGGAGGTGAGACTCAATAGCCTGGGGATAATAATACGGACCCTCAACTGATTCGAAGATACCTTAAGCACGCTCAATATAAAATACGTCGCACACCAATAAGCTAACTACTTTTTAAATAAGGATCCCAATACCTGTACTTTTATAAAGTTGATCCTACCCTTGAAATTTAGAAGGAGATCCTTATCTGGATTTAATCATCGACGATTGATCCACTCTCAGTAAACTTTCATTGATAAACTCCAACTGCACTTAAAGCTTCACTTTTCAACTAACCAACTAATTCGCCAGCTCACTTGCCAACTCTTCAAACTCATGAATATAGAATTTATATAATATACTTAATTTACACAATCACGCTTCCTTACTCGGTGAAAGTTGGTTGATAAATATTTTCCCCAGAATAATCCCCAAGGAATTAGTAGAGACGCCATTAGATCCATCACAAGTTATTTTTTAAAAGTTCCGAAACAAAAGAATCTGTTAGTTTCTTAATAAAACCAGCATTATATAAAGACTATCAACTTTGAATATTCTGTTGGCTAACTTTGGCCAGGGAAGAAACGTAGGAAAACATCAAATTCTCTTTACCCTTTCTTTCCCTGATTTATATCCCCAGGAGGGGGGCTTCAGGGGAGTTTTTATGTGACTTCGATCCTTGGACGCAGATAGAAATCTCAAGGTCATTGCCAGACGATTCTTTTTTGAGTAAATATTTCATGGAAAAAGTGACTTCAGTAAAATTATTCTTTTCATTTTCAACTGCGGAGAAATCAGACTTTTATTTATACATACGGATTCATTGGACGTGAGGGAGGGGGGATGCACTTGAAAACAAAATACCTATAAGTAAATATGTTAAAAAAAATTAAATTTTGAAAGAAAAATCAAATTTTTAATTTTTGAAGTAACTTTTAATAGTTTTGCGACAACATTAATTAAATATATGTGAAAATGACTATAACCTGAGGAAGATATAAATGATTTATTAAACACTGAAGGATGAAATATTAAAAATTATATTAAGCACCAATTGAGACCGTCTTTCCCCTACGTCTAGTGTTTAGCGTCTCTCTGCGTCCGTCTTAGTGATTTTCCGTGTAGTGCCTTGTGTCGTGCACTATTGGCGAAGTGTGACGTCAGTGTGGATTGCTCCACTCGACGTAAAAAGGGAGGGGGATGCGACAGTGCAAATATCCAGCCCTACAAATATATAATCTAGATAACTTAAATTTTTATTTTTATGTAAAGTGTAGCAAGATAATTGTTTCAAAAAACAAGGAATTTTTAAATTTTACGAAAAAAAATTAAACAATCAAAATTGTACAGTATTGTTAGGATCTATATTTAATTATTAGTTTATCTTATACATTGAAGTAAATGAATCATAAATATAAAATATAGTGCGCGAGGAAGATTCAAAATGGATTTTAGGTATCGAAGTATAACTACTGCAACAACATGAAGTTTTGAATTTATTTCGGCACAGTACTTTGACAAAATATACCATATTTATACCAATTTTTTTTAGCTCGAATGCTACAAAACATTCACAAAAATCAATATAACAATTTTACTTAAATATGCATTTATGTTTTTTAGGCAATTCTATTTCACATAGTTATGAAAAACTGAATTATGTCTTCGCAAGTTTCTTCAGTGATTATTTGTGAGAAGGAATTATTTGTGCAATGTTTTACACAAGTTTTACAGAATGCATTAAATTTTTTTAAGAGATTTACCTTTTCTTAATTTTATTTTAAAACTTAATTTTTTAATTTTCTAATTAAAAAGTTCTTTTAAAGGCCGTAAGGAACTTAAGGGTTTTATATATTTGTTATTATTATTATTATTTTGATTTTCTGCGAACGCTGTTGTAATTATCTTTATTAAAGCAAAGTTTTATTGATACGAATACCATTATAAGATCTATCCAAAATATGACTGGCAGAATAAATACCAATTGTAGCAGCTTATATGAACTTTCATTACCCCAAATCACTAACTGATTCGCAATCTGTAAAATGTACTTTTTTAAGGATGATAAAAAAAAACGTGTACGTTTTTTATAGCTTTATTAGTGTGAACAGAAATAAAACGTTGGAAGAATTAGCAACGTTAGCTGTGTCATTGATTTGAAAAAGATAAAGCTGAATTTTCCTTTATTTTCTCTTTAAACATCCGGAAAAGTGGGGATACAAATCAAATTTTAATCCTTCAGTCATACGAAGATTAATATTGGTTGAAAAAGCTCTCTTGATTTCTTTTAATGTGTCCAGAAACAAAATAAATAAGTTTTAAGAAAAGAAGTGCTAAAACATTTCAAAATTAATAAGAATAGATCGAATTTTTTTCAAAGAGTTGTTTAAATTTTTGTTACTTATAAACTGCAATTCTTGAACTTTTTTCAAATTAAAAAAAAGTTCTGGCTAAATTTTTCTGATGTCATAAAATCTTATCCAAAACAAATATTTTGACAATAATGTACTTCCGTTTCTTTACCTCTGAGTTAATGAATTGTGCTCCTTTTTAAATCGAATTGATAAGGTATTTTTGAAGTTCTGTTCGCACAAATAGTATTTAAAAATAAAACTAGATAGAGCACCATGATTACTGAAATAATGTATAAAACGTAGAATGAAACTGCGTGAAAATGTTTATCTATATATACTTTAAGATTTCTTTAATTTCTTTTTTTCAAATTAAAAATTTTTTAAGATGATTATAAGGAGATAAAATTATTTTTAAATTCGTTTCATTAACATAATAATAAATAAAACACAAAGAAATGTAAGTTTTTGCATGTTATAATTTTTTAGCTTAAATTCATTGAATTATATGAAGATTTTTTGGGGCGGGAAGGGGGTTCTTTGTGTGTGGGGAAGGACTTCCCCTCTTCTATGAAAAGTAAAAGATCGATTGCCGATAGAAGTCGACTTTAAAATTTGCATAATTCTATCAGTTTCAATACTTTAATTATTCTGAAATTGGGAGGTACATTTCATATACATTGTCCAAATACCTTCTTTCGAAATTTAACTTTGTCCTTTTAATAAAAGCTTTCACTTAAATTATTTAAAGTGAAAAAAAAAATTTTTTTTCTTTCATTAATCCCTCATTTTTTGCGCCATAAAAAGAAACCGGGTAGAAAACACAACATTTTCAATTTAAATTTCAATATTTTGGTGCTGCCATCTGGTGAATTAACTAAATACTCATGTCTTTCGAGTTAATAACGGCAAAAAAAAAAAAAAAAAAGGATTAAAAATTTTTCATACTTCCCTAGATTTTAAAGTTTTTCATTATTGTGAAATGATTATAGTAAGGAAAATAAATCTACATCTTTTCTCATTTATCTGCTTCAATTGGTTTAAAATTCTCTTTCGAATTTTCGATAAAATATTTCTTTCAAATATTTGTAAAATAAACTGTCCGAAAATAAAAAACACTTAAAATTGGAAAAGTAACATTAGCTACCATTTTAACTATATTTATGTGACATCAGGGGCGCAAAGAGGGTGCCCTAGGGGCCCTGATGCCCCCCTACCCGATGCCCTTGTGGTTTTTATGATTAGTGATAATACTATATATTTTTTAAGTAAAATTTAATCCAAAACTTGCAGCTAACAATTTATTTTATTAATTAATGCTAATTATTAATTTAGAATTTTTATTTACTGTTTTTTTGTTAACAAAATCCACAAAATCAGAAGAATCAATTGGAGTTGTCTTGAGGTATAATATGAATTGAGGTACTTTCGACAATGCCCCCCCCCCTTTGAAAATTTGTTGTGTGTGATACTGTGTGACAAACACATTTTTAAATAAAACATAAAGTTACAGTTTTATAATAACTGCTATTACTATGGGTGGTAATATAAAATTAGTAATACTTTCAGTGCACAAATAACATTTGCATTATCTAAAATTATTAGATGAATATGAGATAGGCTGTAGTTATAATAATTAACATACTAATAGAGTATATTTTTCGGAGAATTTTTTGTTCCCAATTTTATTAAATTTATGCGTAGTGTGACGTAATGGGAATTAAAATAGACAGGTTAGAGATAAATATATTTATGCTTTATTTTAATGTTCCAACCTTACCATCTTCCGAACGTCTCCTTCTCGCTTTCTTACCATTCTCAGCTCTCTCTCTCTCTCTCTCTAACCCCCTCCCCCCTCTCTCTTTCGTCTACTGCATAGGTTCTCAACCTTATTTGAACTGGCGCCCACTTTTCTAGTGAATATTTCGATACCGCCCCTATCCACTCTAGAGAAATAAGAGTGGTGAAAACAAGAGTTAAGTTTTAAAAAATATCCTATTCCTAATAGAATATATTTTTTAATACAATTTTTTTCTAAAGCCCCAATTTTTTTACTTGCGAATCTGAAATAGCTATTTCCACAAATATATTTAAATGTGTAATATTATACATTTTAGTCATAGATAGGATAGTGTTGGAATTGAAACGCTACGGAATTTCTTTTTCATTTAAAAGAGTGGCATAAAAAAGTTTTAGTTTACCTGTTATAAAGACAGACAGGGGTTTTGATGATACTCATTTACAATAAACTATTGCTACAAAATAAATATAAATTGGCTGTTTCAGTTGTTAAAGAATCACACGTTAATTTCTGGTTAGCATACACTCACTTCCAAAAGTCACGCACGGAGAGGAAAATGTTAATTTCCGGAAGCCAAACAGAATTGAAGAGGATGCAATTTGCTGCAGAGGTAGATGGAAGTATGCAAATATATTAGGTAACAGCCAATCGTGCTTTCATGTCAAGAAATATGCAAAAAGAGCAGTCATAAGAAGCCAGCTTTATGAAGGGTTACAGAAGTTGATTGTAAGTGCTGATAAAGATGTTTAAAAAACTTTCGTACAATTTTTTTTCAAGACATACGTGTTTCTATGACTTCCAGAAAACGAAAGGAAGATTCTGAGAGCTGGCGTGCTGTGGGGCGCATTGAAGCAGGACAGTCGATCACAGATGTTGCTCTTTTCTTCGGCGTTCATCATTCTGTAATTTCACGTTTATGGAAACAATTCCAAACCACATAGACAGTTGTCCGAAGGCCCGTAGGTGGTCACCCAAGGGTTACAACCCCCGCGGAAGATCGATATATTGCTATTGTAGCCAAGCGGAATCGCAGGGCGATCTCCACACGTGTGACATCTATGGTTACCATAGCCATTGGTAAGGCTATATTTGCAGCTACTGTACGCCGAAGATTACATATGAATGGACTGTATACCCGAGTACGTTGAGTTTGTGTTTCTCTATCCGTCCAATCAAGAGGGGCACGATTAAAGTGGTGCCGGGAATATGGCGATTGGACTGTGTCTGACTGGGAAAATGTCATGTTTACTGATAAGTCAAGATTTGTTCTGGAACCAGATTACAAGCGTATAAAGATATGGCGTAAACAAGAAACACGCAATCAGTCCCAAAACATCACCGAACATCACGCATTCCGAGGCGGAAGGATTATGGTGTGGGCAGGGATTTCATTAGGATACCGCACCGACCTGCACATATTTAAGCGGGTTTTTGTGACGTCTGTCCGGTATCGAGATGAAGTCCTAGAACCCATTGTGAGATAGTACGCTGCAGCAGTTGGTCCTACTTTTGTTTTAATGGACGATAACGCACGTCCCCATAGAGCTGACATCGTCGATGACTACCTGGAGAGCGAAGGGATTGCGCGTATGGCGTGGCCAGCATATTCGCCCGACCTTAATCCCATTGAAAATCTTTGGGATGCTCTGGCCGTGCTCTTCTGTATCTTCACGTTTCCCACCTCTAGCCACTCTTGTAGAGCTGAACACTGCTCTACGAGAAGAATGGCGATTGCTTAATTCTGCGGTGGTTGACCACCTAATTGAAAGCATGATCAGAAGGTGTAAAATTTGCATACAGATAAGGGGGGGGGGGCAGTACACATACCCTATTAATGTCCTTTTTTTATTTTATGCTGTTTATTTTCACCTTATACATAATTCTGTTTAAGTCTCCAGTACGGCATTATCTGATAACTTACAAAAATTTAAAATTGTTTTCATTTCTGTATATAATTATTGATTTTGTTTTGTGTATAAATATATATGCTACTTTACTGCCAAATTTTGTGTCAATCAAAGCAGTATTTGTTGATTTTTTGGCATTTTATATCTTCGTACTTAACTTTTGGAAGTGAGTGTATTTAATAATGTTTCTTGGATAATATACGTAATGAAATGCAGTGGACGAAAAATTTTTCCTACTGCTCACAGACAAAGACAACACATGCACTACAAAAAATAAAATGCACTATGTCATTCAGTTTAATATAGGTCTGAATGTAATGTAATCTAAGTTTTTCATCCACTTTCCGAACTACCGAAATATGTGAATTTTCGTACATGTGATATAGAAATCATTTAAATGCATACAATCAACATAAGGTAAACAGTATTAAAGTTTCCGTTTGTTAGTACATAATCAGTGTGTTTCATTAGTCTTTTTTCGACTATATTTGATTAATCTGCCCAAGCCTTCTGCCATCTCATGCCCTTAATTTTCTCTGGGTTTTTTACTGATCCCCTGAAAGACTCAAACGCCCCCAAGGGGGCGTTATCGCCCACGTTGAGAACCTATGGTCTACTACGATCTGAATCCAAATTCTGTCATGATTAGTTTATACAAAGTTTTGCTATTAGTTATTAGTTTTGCTCATGCAAAATACACGGGATTTCTCACACAGATATAAACATTTTAATGCCATTAAAAACGTTGTGTTCAAGGGCAATATATTTCTCAAAGTAAGTGACTACAAAAACAAAATATAAAAGCGGCTCACTTATTCACAAAGCAAGCATTTCTTTCTTATATCTTTCATTCAAAAGAAAAATATCCATTCATCGTGCTTCAAAAAGAAAACGTGGTATCCATAATGGCTCCAAGAAGAAAACAGAAAAACCGTTGCTTCTAAGATGCATTAGTGAGAAAAAACATCGTTCAAATTGAATTTATCAACGCATCTTCCTTTCTCTCTAACATATATTCTTTCAGCAGTTGTTTCATTTAAAGAAAAAAAGAAAAAAATCCACTCAATCCTTCACTTTCAGCTTTCTAGAAAACTTTACGCGTGTTCCAGTTGACCATCAGAAGAAAAAAATTACCACTGTCCAAAAAATTCGATCCGAATAGGGTTACTATTCCCTAAATTTTGCAGGGTTACCATATTATAAACTTTATTGCCAAATTTGTTCACCATATTGTAAAATTGGTCGCCAAGGTGTGTGCCCTGCTAGGAATCCCCCTAAAAGCGAATTAAACTCAAAATAAGTAATGTGATTGCATTTAATCTCAATAGACCTCGACAGTTTGTGTGAAAAAAAAGCAAGCTCATATCCCAGTTACTAAATATAATGCATGGATAAGTGACACTTGGATCACAAATTAATATTATTAATGAGTAGATAATGTTAAAAAATTTAGACTATAATTTTTTAATAACAAATGCAATACTTTTTTTATTTTCCATTACATAAAGTGCCTCTAACGTGTTAATCTACTTTAGATATTATTTTGAGATATATTCTTCGAAGTGTGTGACCACTGTTCTAGAAATTCGTGGAGAAATCCCCTAATTTCATGATCTATGACTCTAAGATCTTTCTGGAAGGATCCGCCCGGCATATAAATGGAGAGATGCTCGCCGAACCGAGTCAGTCTTGTTTCAACTAGTGATTAGTGAGTATTGTTTTGACTAGCGATTAGTAAACTTGCCTTGACCGTGATTACCGATTAGCTCGGTTATGCTTGTGAATAATTTTTTTTTTACATACGTGCATTTTAGACACTGATAATTGTGTCTGAATGCTTTAGAAGGTGTAAAGACCTTCTGTGGGATTTATTCTGTGAATATTACTGCTGCATCCTGTATTTCGAGGATTGTTTTTGCGACAGTAAATTTCCATCGCTCTTCAAGAACTGTCTTGTTCTTTGTGACTGATTTGCATAAAATCCTCGAACCCCGATCAACGTAACAATATTGTGGAAGAAATTTCTTTTTCTATAAGCTTTTCATGTAAGAAATTTTTCGAAATTAAAATTCTCTGTATTAGATAAAATGCAAAATTTTTTTATATACTTTCAATTTGTTATATATTTCAGCTTTATATATTTCAACTCTATGATTAATTTAAATTACTATTATATCGAATAAATTTGTAATTATATGATTTCAATGATTATAGAAATGAAAAAGTTAAAATAATATGATTTTGTAAACATGAAATAAATTTGAAGTTATTTAATGTTTGTTAACTATATTTAAACGAATTTTTGAAATTTAGAATTCGATGAAAATTTTCTCCTTTAAAAATTTAGATTCATGATATTTAAATCTGGAACACAATAAACCATTAGAAGAAAGCTTTTAGATTAAATTAAATTCTCTCTTGTCTCCCATTGATTAAAGTAAAAATGAAGTTATTGGACATAGTTTTATTTTTATTTTTAATCAGATGAATATAAAACAGACACGTTTTTCCATTTTAGGGCACAAATTACGACTGGAGAACTATATTGAGAGAGAAACAATTATATTAAAGGAAAATGAAACAAATCCCTCTTTAGAAAACAGGGTGGGGCTTACACATTTGATGAAACCGATTCGATAAATGGCTGCTTGTCTTTAACAAGCATTTTTCCCCCTTACTTGACATCAATGCGTGCATAATTGTGAAAAAAGTAGGCGGTCTCTTTGCTCTTGTCCAATCATTTCCTTCTTCATGCTCGTAGAAAGATGAAGAAAGTGAAAAAGTTTTTTTGAACATGTAAAACGGAGTATATATACCCTTTTTTTACGCGGTAAATATATTTTTCGAAACCTAGTAAAGAAAAGTATGACCTAACTGAAAAGTAGGGGGTTCTACGACATCCGAAAAATGTGTAGAAGGCAATAAAGAATTTTATTTAATTTGAAAATCGTGTAGAAAGACTGAAAAAATCAATTGTATAAGATTTTAAATATGTGCATTTACATTTTTACATTTAAATCGTACTACCACCTGTACGGGGCTCGAAGCTACGGCTACCGACAGGCGTACATCTAGCCCTTTGCCGTGATGAATTTCATGGGCCTCGATCTGACACCGTCAGACAGGTGGCATTGGAAACAGCAACTTTTATACGTTTAAACATAACAGACTCATACAGTATTAAAAATAAATGTTAAATACACACATATAGGTTTAATTAATAACTAAAATGAAATTAAGAACGTATGTATATTGTTTCAAGAAAGGACAAAGGCTTTAAATAAAACAAATACTAAAAATAATATTATTTAAGCATTTTTTACTAATAATAGTAAGCGCATTTGCTTAAGGTAAAAAGAATCGAAATCGTTGCCCTTTTTAAACTGATCTACTAAATCCACTCACTGTACTTGAATTCATTATGGATTTTCAACCGGTAACGACATTTTGAGAGAACGAGACACTTTTCGAAATATTTCTCGTGGTTCCGACTTTTTTTCAGCAGAAAATCTGTTATTTATTTGTTGCTCGATTGGCTTTGAAAATTTGTGACGGATCTATCCGCGTCCTTCCTTTAATATAATCCTCTTAGGAAATGTTTGGTCTATCAATTCAAATTTATTCACAGCGAACCCTCTGAAGAAGAAAACCTGATTATTCAGATTATATCGGATACATATAGTCTAGGTTTTCAAGCTAGGGATATAGAATGTTAGGAGAAGGACACATTGCTACTGATCAGGTGTTATACTATTTTATAGAGCATTTCAGAGATTAGATTTATTCGTTGATATATCTAGTCATCCTTCTCTTCCTCCCACAGCCATACGTGGGACTGAGAGAACATCTCAGTCCTTAAAAATTCTTTATATCGTTTTTTATACTCAGCTAAACAAATCTTGAGATCTCGCTGGAATTCTAATGAGCATCCTGCGTCAGGATCCATGTTTAAAAAAATACTTCTTTTGCAGTCTTTCTACCAAGTTTAAAGACCTTTAAAAAATTAGCAGTGAATGGATGGATTTTACTTTTCATACTTACAAGTAACAATCTATGATCCGAATCATGTTAAAGTAAATCAGTAAATTATGATTAGTAATTTTCTTTTCAAACCACTGCAGACAGATTTTTATAAGCAAATTTAGTAAAATCAAATACCATCTTTACAACGGAAACTATTTCGTACGGCTTCACAATATGCTATTTTTAAACGTGTGACGGATCTATACGCGGCTCTATTAACCCCTTGGGGATTCTTCTGGAGAAACAATAGTATCAACCAACTTTCCCCGAGTAAGGAAAGCGTGATTATGCAAATTAATTATATTAAATAATTTCTGTATTCGCGAGTTTGAGGAGTTAGTTGGCAAGTTAGTTGGTTAGTTGGAGAGTGAAGGATCGTGAAATAATTAAGTGTGTGACGGATCTATACGGTCTTTTGATTAACCTTCTCTATTTTTCCTAAAATAATTTATTTATTTCAACCAATCTTCACCGAGAGCCAGGCGTGATTTATGCAAATAAGATATATTATGTAATTCGGATTCGCGAGTTAAAAGGAGTTAAGAAAAGTGAAGAGATAGAAGAGTGAAGTTAAGTGAAGTAAAGATCGGTAGGTCAGCACGCATTTGTCGACATTCGTAGATAGCGGTTACGTGTGGAGCTACGCGAGGAGAAGTTGATTGAAGCTTGTAAAAATCAGTGTTACAGAGTGTGGATTCTCCAACCATTCCTCAGCCAGTAAAAAAATCCTCACGAAGTAGCAGCCGTTGTAAAAGATAAGTCAGTGATTTAATTTAGGATATTGCGAATATTCGTACGTGGCGTAGCTTTAATTATTTGTACATGATTAAGCTTTTCTTGATCCAGTTGCTATTCAGTTATTCCTATAGTAGTAATTCTCCTATTTCGTACTTCACTCTATTTGTTTCCTTAAATTTGAATTGTGTTTCTACCCTTTTTGTGTTAGAATCAATAAATCTATTGATTTGCAATTATATCTTTTGATCCTTTAAGTCCGCCTACACATCCAGTAATGTTTTCAGATAGACGGGAAGATGGTAGTGTAAGGGGGGGGTGGGGGTATTGAGCCACGACAAGTGCATTGGGAGTTTATCATTGGAAGACTACTGAGAATGGATCAATCGACGGTGATAAATCCAAATAATGATCGTCTTCAAGGTTCAAGTGTAGGACTCAACTTCCTAAAAGTACAGGTATCGTGATCCTTATTGAAATAGAAGTTAGCTTATCAGTGCGCGACGTAGTTAATATTGAGCTGTTTAAGCTATCGTGGAATAAGTTGAGGGTCCGTATTATTATCTCCAGGCTATTGAGTCTCACCTCCGCGCTCTACTGTCTAATCTGTTATCTTAATCAGATTGTTATTGTTCCTGTTTGATATTTTTGTGACAGTAAAATAATTAGAGTGAATCATGTCTACCGATTATTCAGTTTCTCCCACACACATAGCCGGTTCTGAGGGTAGACAAGGGGTTTCAGAGGGGAGCAGGAACCAACAGGCATTAACAACGTTACTCGTTTGAGTAACATATTTTAAATTATTTTACTTTTAGTCAATCCCAGTTCAAACTAAGGTGAAACAATTTATTAATTCCGTCACGTCGATCGGGATTCATGGATTTAATGCTATCAGTCTCACAGAGCAAAACAGTTCTTCAAAAGAGATGAAATTTATTGTAGATAAACTATCCGTAAAGTACAGTATATAGCAGCAAAATTCGCAAAATAAATCCCAGTACGTCTTCACACTTTCTACAGCGCTCACACACAACTATCAGTGTCTAAAATAAAAATACGTAACGATAAAGATTATCCGCAAGCAATCGCTCGATCGTAGCAACTCTTCAACAGTGCTACTGACTCAGTTTCAGCAAGCGACTCCTATTTAAAGTCTGCGCGGGTGTCCTCTAGCTCTTTCGCGAAAGATCCACCTGCGATGAAAATCGCGAAGTTAATATATTCTTCAGTTATTTCCAGAAGCATCCGTATGATAAACAATTCTCCAACATGTCACTAACTCGTGAAATTTGGTTACCAAAAATGATGGGAACCTGGCTGTATCCCCAAGTTACGATTGAAACGCCATTATAATGTAAGGAGAATCGTTGCTTGCAATTTTTTAAATTTTTATCATAAAATAAATACACAGAAAGCATTATCAATCTATTAAACGTCCAGATACAAATTATTTAAACTATTTTAAGCCTTACTACACGAAGTTTCGTAACAATACGTTTACAATTTAAATACCAGAAGTTTTATGGGTAAGTCGCCTTTCGTTACAAAAACAACCAAAAGATATCCGTCGCCAATTTTCAAAGTTCAAAATGCTAAAACAGAATCGATTGGCTGTTAATAATTCCAAAAAAAAAATTATTATGTAAACGTGAATTACATACGCAGTAAAGAATCGATGATGTATCTGATCTATCTGAATCATATGTATTTTGGATTTGAGATCATCTTGGGCCGGGTAAGCATTACTTCGACCGCGATCGACCAGTGGACCGCCGAAACAATTCAGAATGACCGCCTGAAGATTAGCCGCTATTAATTGTATACGGAAATATTCAAGATTGGCTGACAGCACTCAGATTAGGTCTTTTATTGATAAAAATTACAAGAACTAACTGTAGATGAAAATGTTTTATTTTTTATTGTATTTTGAATTGTTTGATAATAAATGCATCATTGTTTATTGTTATATTTATTATTATGTTTGTATTTTGCGTTTTGCCTTAAACGTGGTTTCAAAAAAGTGATCTTTTCACTTTATTTGCGTAGGTAAATACATATTCTGTATTTATTAGTAAGTTTTAATAGATATTGTTGACTTTTTTTTA